>OMLB01042905.1:78277-122551 GCA_900302555.1 Myripristis jacobus
GGAGACAGGATGGGATTAGAGCGGGAGGCGATCAATACACCGGCGAGAGGACAATCCCTCTCTACACGCCGCTCTACCAGGCACTGTCTTGAGCCGACCACATATCATGCATTGAAACTCCATCTCAAATACATTACGGCTGTATCATTTACAGGTCTTGTAAGAGCTCTGTTCTCTCCGAGGCTACTATTAGGTGTAACAGAACATCTTTAAAGACTTGCAATTGGTGAGATGAAAACATCAGAAAAGAAAGGGAAAAGCGCCTCTGTGTCTTTGGGAGGTGGTGGAAATCTTGCTATTGCAGAGTACAGGTAATCGCGTTTGTACTTTTTCCTCAGAAAGGAGAAGAAGAAGAAGAAGGAGAAGCCCGGCTGCAAAAGCAATATAAATAGAGTTTGAAGGTGTCTGCTATGTCTCGTGTTTCATTTGACCATAGTGAGTCTCTCAGGTTGCCGGGAGGAAAGTGCTGACACTGTGTGGTTTTGCCATCTGCTCAGTGTCCTGTGAGATCCCTGGCTTGTTAATACATCAGCTGTCTAACTGAAGTGAAGCTGTGGGATGCATTGATATACCCCCAGGTGTGACCTCTGCAGTAAATGCATTATATACTGCACAAAATAAAATTTCCAATAGTTATGGTGTTTAGAAAGAGGCGAGATTGAAAAAAAAAAAAAAGGGGGGGGGGGGGGAGAAAAGGAGAAGTATTGCCCAGACAGGATTCTGGTTTCCTTTTGGCTAAACTCCACAGAAATGTGTATCTGGACTGGATGATGAGTCCAGAGGTGAAGAGCCAGATGGATGCAGGCTGGTCGTCCTTTCAGTATGAAGCGCTGTCTTTTATCACTGAGAAGGACCAGACCTGCATGTACGTGGAGCAGCACTAATTGTGGGCAAAGAGTGCCTGAAGCGCTCTACAGGCGGTCAGGCACTGTGCACTGGATCATGAGCGCTTCAACATAAACAATTCAGGGGACTTGGCGAGCTGGGTCATGACGGAGTCTGTGATTTTTTTTTTTGGATTTTGCTTTATCTTTTCATTGCCATGTTTTACTAGCTGCACTGACTGAAAAAAGAGGTCAGTATCTTTATAATAACCTTCATTAATAAATGGTCAGTTGATAGTTGATTTAACTTTAGTTACAGTTAACAAACACTGAAATAATGGTTCATAGTGTTTACGTATTACATACATAACCTATTAACAGCGTATTGTTGCACACATCTTAACATTTTATGCAGTACATTAAATATTTGCTTATGAATACCAAGTGATTTGTAAACACAAACATTGCATAGATTGATCAGGCAGTTTAATTGGTTTGTAAATCATCTCTAAAAATTACTTTCATAAAGTTTGACATTTTTGATTAAGCTGCTGAAGCTTTCAACTTGTAACAGTGTGTCAACTTGCTGCTATATTTACTTACTAATTATTATAAACAGTTGGTGAAACTTTACAATAGCCATCGGAAGAATGTTTATAGATGGTTTATGAACCAGCTATTACATTAACAAACACTTCATATTTTTGTGTAAAATGTTATGTGTGCAACAATAAACTGTTAGTAAATAATCTGTAATAAGTAAATGTTTATCATCATCAGTTGTTTGTTAATTGTAAAATAAGTATTGATTAAAGAGTAATGAACAGTTCATCATTTATTATTGTTATTCTATAGTATTTCCGATATGTTTCTGGTTAAAGGGAAAATCCATAATAAAAAACACTGTTAACACGTTAAAACAGTTATTGGTGATATACCTTGCATTTCTGGGCTCATTTTGTTGTTTGTGCGTGTTGTTGTGTTGTTGTTTGTGAGTAGCTTTCTTATTCCAGTGGTTAACTGGCCAAAGGCTGACATCATGTAAACATGTTTCCACTGCAGCTGGGTTCATCAAATCACGTTTTGGTGTCAGTCCCTCAGAATCAAAGGGCTTCTCTCTCGACTCAACATTTTGCACCGAGGCTCAGTCGTATGGGGGGAAAAAAAACCAAACAACAACAACAGGCAGGGATACTAACTGCTCCACCAACAGAAGCCTCAAGAGACCAGAATGCACTGCAGCCACGGGACATGTTGTGTTATTGAGGAGGAGTGCAGCTGCGGCGCTGCCTGCCTTTGACTGAAAGCAACAAGTTCACGCCCCATCCCTGGCTGCTGTCAGTCATTCTGGGAAATGTAGGAAACCACTAACAGCAGCAGATGAGGCAGATTAAGGGAGAGTGTGTAAAAACAAGTCAATTACAACAGTTCCTCACAAAACAACTCTTGGAATGCTTTGAACATCACAGACAGACAATATATCACCGTGCAAATCTGAGACTGGATTTTTTTTTTTTTGGTTCCAGCTGCCATGTATTCAGTTAAGAAGTGGTTAACTGATGGTAAGATTTGCATGACACACCACTGATCCCAGTCTACACCAGAAGCAGCTCAGCCACTCTACCTACTGCAGGCACAAACCCATCCCACAGGCTTCTCAAAACAATTTAAAATGTTATTATTTGGGTTTATTTTTATCATAATTATTTTTTATTTTGTTTAATTAAACAGAGCATGGCTGAGAATGATTCCATTTCTTCATGGTCACCTCTGAAAAAAAAAAAAAAATTCTATTCTCTCTTCAGTTTGGTTCCAATTATATTCAGTGGACCAATGAGTGAACATTAATATCTATTTTTATATTAATTAATTTGTGTATTTTTAACTTGTAGCTGCATTCCTGTGGTAGCTTTTGCAATCAATTTTCCTTTGAAGAGCACACCATAAAAACATTGCAACATGATTCCCTAAGTAAATGAATTAATCCCTTTTGTGAATGGTACACTGTGCAGCTGTATGTGACGGCGCAGTTGTTTTCTCCATTCAAAGTGAGGCTAAAAACGCCTTTAAAAAACAACCAGTGTGTTGCTGACGCACTGCTGTCGTGACGAGGCCAGTGTAGACCACGGGTTACAGTATGTCAGTTGTTTATCTCATGATTCTTTAATCCATCCCTACTCAGACCACTTAAACCTAAAAGGCAAATACATTCTTTCTCCTTGCCCTTTCTGAGTGCAGAAAAGACACAAGCACATGTTGGTTGTTGAGAACATTTTGTTCTTGGCCCATCGTGACAATCACCTATCTCGGTCTCGGCGCTGATAATGCAACGAGAAGCAGGGCATGCTTTCTCTTTTTTTTTCTTCTTTTTTTCTGAGAGCACTGTGACCCAGTGGAGCACTCCTTCATTTATCTTTTACCATCCATAGTATCACTCATGGCCTCCAGTGTAACAATGGGCAAGTGACTGTCAATCGGTGACACACTCTAGCATGTAAGCAAGCAGTGTTAATTTTGCCAGAGTGTTTTCTTGAAGCGAATTGCTGGTCCTGACTAACATAAGGGAGATGGGAGTCCTGGCACGCGATTATATTGTTGGAAGTAAAACGGGACCCCACAGTGTAGGCCTTCTGTGCAACATTGTGTTCCCTGCCCTTTACCCAGATTCCTGTGCGTCTCTCTCTCTCGTACGCAGAAGATATGCTCTGTCAATTAAAACACATTGTTGTCAGTGAGCGTGCAATTTAAACTAAGCCATTCCTCTGAGGCGGGAATTATGGAGGTGTGACTCCACCATACTCTCTTCAGAGGGATAAGGGTGAATGGCATGAAGGCAAACAAAAGCAGGGAGAGCTGAGAGACAAGCCTCTGCAGCACAGAACCTAAACACCATTGATTGCCATGAGCCGCTCTGAGTGGTTTTGATAACATTTCAATAAATATTGAAATGAGCGTGACTCTCAGAGGGCACTCCAGCGCAGTTGGATTGACAAGTGTTTGGAGAAGAGTCTCTGTGATGCAGCAGTGGGCGTGCTCGTGACTGAACAAAATGTCTTCTGGAGCAGAAACCCTGGGCCACATCACATGCAAAACCACTGAACGGAATAGTTACAACTTATGCAGAAGTGAGCATGAATTAGACAATGTTCAGACGGAGCTAGAAGGTTCCAAATGGAAGACGCAAGCCACTGGACGCACAATGAGCACGCGGCATTAAATCTAAAACATTTCTGCCAGCCCATTCTGCGCTTTTGTCCGTCTGCTGTCAACGAGGCCAGCTCGGGTCCGGATGCTTATCTTTCGCCTCGCAATGTGCACACAGATCTGCACATTCAGCTGGCCTGGTCTCCCTTAGGTCATTGCCAATTACTGAACCGTGACCCTCTTCTAGCTATGGATGGTTAAATAAACCACACACATTAATTTGTAGCCCATGGAGCTGCAGTGTGGCCTTGGACACTTTGTTGTACACGTGTCTGAACATCACTTCAATTCACCGACTGGTTTGACTGTGATGTGCCGCTTGGCTAGCATCCATGACCGCGCTCTGCTTTAGCCCTGATCAAATGGCTTCACTAATGGCTCAGGATGATGACACTGAATGAAATCTCTTTCACCGCTGTTCTAAGGCAACATTACTTGGTGCTGCTACAAAACAGCTTCATGGTCAAATAAAGTCCCGTTCCCTTACCAGCACAGCCAATTTAGATGCAAGGTATAGGATGAATTGTTGTTGTACGGCCACCAGTCTTTTATGTGACAGGCTGCATTTAGTCTCTGTCTGTCCAATCAATTTGCATCGAGCCTTTCTTTAGTATTTTGGCTGCTTCTCCGGTGGAGGCATGGAGCCCTCGAACACCAGGGAGACATTGGGAAAGTGATGACTGATTGATGATAGTGGAACGCCGAGCTTTGACAAGGAATGGGAGGTAAAAGGCAGTGATGAATCAAAGATTACAGGTTTTGACCTGCAGGGCTTGGAAGACTCTGATCCTGAGATTGTTGAAGCAAGTCTACTTTGTGACATGACAAACCAAAACTGCTGTTGTTTATTGATTTTCAAGTCAACACATCAAACGGTGGCCTTAATGGTAGCACCGCTACCTTGCAGTTGTGTTCTTACTCCACCCCAAGATTGCCCTGCACACTCCTGCCTGTGTGATTGAATTGGAAATCTAATAAAACCATGACACACAATTGTTCCTCTATATCGTCTTCGCCTCGCCTAAAACATCACAACAACAAATATCCAGAAATGGTTTCCTCATGAATGCTGTTTACAATTGTTGAAAGCTTGAATAAGAAAAAAAAATTGCTTTGCTCTATTTTACTTTATTCTCATTTTTACACGATGGACATGCTGACTGAACTTAAAGAAAAAAAAAACCCCGCACAAGCTGACTAGTTTTCAGACAGGACCAAGATTGTGCCATAAACACGACGATATATATATTAAAAGATTGATAAATAGCTACAATTAAAGACCTTTTAATTATTTTAAAACACCAATAAAGTTTATATAGGGTAGGCACTTCTTTTGGTTTCTCTCTGCAACAGGTGAATCTCACTGTAACCTCAACCCCAAAGACAGAAACAAAAATTTTACAAAAAACAATGGACTAAAACAAGGCTATCGCACAAAATGAAGACATTAGAGCAGATGAATCTCAGGCAAAACACAAGAGGTCTGGTCTGCATCCGAGAGTTTAACATGAACAGTGGAGGTTTCCATGTAAACAGTGTGCATTTGGTCAAATTAATAATTTAACTCATACAAACCGAGGGTGTGTAGTCAGACCCCAGCGACTGTGTTGAACATATGTGTGATCTTCAAAGATGTTCGGAAAGTCTTCATTGTTAATGTTTCACGTTGTACAGCGTTCACATCTGGATCTCAGCGCGGCACCTTGGAGGAGGAAGATCCTGCCCCTTCAGCTAATTGATGGCTGAAGATACAGATACCACCATTTTCAGCTCAATATAAGAATGTGATGTAACAAACGCAGCTAGATGAAACAGCACACGAACTTACCACTTGAGTAAGAAGACTGCTATGCTCACATTGGTGCAAAATGCTTTATCTAACTTCAATTTTCTCCACCGATCAAAAGCTTCTCCGGTATTAACACAGCGCCTCCTTTTATCCCCGAGTTCTCTTCTCTCAACATCACACTCTGGTTTTTATTTGTTTGCTTTCCCGAACTCAGATGTGTCTCTTTCTTCTGCTGACATGGTTATTGAGCGAGCATGGAGGAAAAAACACATTGTGGATAAACCTGAAAACCGCATGCCATGTCTTTTGTTGCTGTTTGGGGACCCGCTTTGCTCACTAGTGCGAGCAGCGGCCTAAAACCCTGCTGGTCATCTAGTAGACAGAAATAAGTCTGATTTTCCCCCGCCAGGTTATTTACAGTGTACCTTCCTGGTTAGTGTGTGACTGAATGACTGACAAATCATGACCCTGGTACTGACCCAGATCACGGGTTGCTGTCGTGACGTGTGATTAATCTCACTCGTCTGGTATAGAGTATTATTATAAGACTATTTTTCATGAAACCGAACAGGATCGGTAGCTTAGCCATCTACCCTGCGGCTAAGAAGAAAGAGTCCTGGCGACCGGCTCGAGTCTCACTGTGACTGGAAACTCTTGCCCTTGTTTTTTTTCCTTCAACCTTGAGAACAAAGTCTCAGCTAAGAGTTCACATTATTATATGCCTTTAACAATTGGAATGACTCTGTTGTGCTAATATTAATTGAGAAACTAGGGATTAATAGTCTTCACATGATAATTTCAGTCCCAGCGATAAGGCTTCATCTTCACATTAATACCACAATCATTTAAGGATGTAGGACACCCTTGTTCCTAACATAGGTAACCTAATAGAGCGGTAATAGTGCCCTCTTTATGGAACAGGCTGTCCCTCTGCCTATAAATGGATCCATCATATACTGAAGTAGGACAGACAGCCTAACAATTTAATTACAGTCTCTCAACCTCCATTCACTACACTCTGTGCCTTCTATGTCAACTTTACCCCATTACTAATTGTCAGAGTTTTTGTATCTCCCCAGTAATTAGCAATATCTTTTATACATCTTAATAAAAAAAAAAAAAACATCCTTAGTGATAAAATGCATATTTATTGCACAAAAACTGTCAGCTAAACAGTTTAATAGCACTGTTGCCAAGTCCACTTATAATAAGCAATTTTATACTTGTTTTCTACTTTTTTGCCTCCAAAATCACTTGAAAAAAGTGCCAGGCTGCAGGTTATGAGCTTGTTTTGAAATGTTTGCTTGAAAATGCTATTCATTTTTTAACATCTCTGTCCTTCCACTGATCCTCAGGCAATACCTGCCTTATGAGGGAAAAAACAAACAAACAAACAAACAAACAAAAACAAACAAACAAGGCAGTAGCCAACAGTGTAATGACTGCACCATTGTCATCCAGTCTTGACTAACTGATGGTGAAATGAACTCAGTGTATTCATTTAGCAGCGGTGTGCCACAGCAAAGACAGCACCACCACTGCATGAGAAAATATGAAATTTAAATAAACCGTGCAATTCACTCATAACACATCATAATCATAAAACTAAAATAATTGTTATCCAAATGTCTTTTTAGCACAAGAATCTCAACATGAATCATAACAGACCAAAAGAATGACAGAGATGGAACAAAAGTATAATTTTTGCCCAAAGCAGCACAGCTGCATGAAATCACAAAGGAAACACTGTAACAACATTGTCTTTTTGAAAATCTGAATACAAAATATCCTCGTCTGGCATGTTTTCGACGACAAGGTTACAATTTGTCTCGAGAGAGTTGGTAACTGCGTTAAATATCACCATGTCTGTTACTTTTGATGGGTGAAATTGTGAATCATTTTCAAACCAACCTTTTTCATCTGAACACTAAAGTCATCTTATCCATTACCACACTTTTTTACAAAAGATTTGTCAAAGATAACATTTTTTCCAGTCTTAACGAGCCACTGAAAGCAGCACTGAGGTCAATGTTCATTTCAACAGGAAGTCAGAAGCCACTGCTCTTTAACAAGAACATAAACGCTTGTCTCAAGTTTGTCAGGAAGCACTTGGAGGATCTCCAAGACACCTGGAAGAATGTTTTGTCATGTGTAGGCAGGCAAGAGGACCTACATGCAGGAGCAGAGGTAAGCTTTAGTGAAGAATGCATGGCTTTATTAACAAACACTGAAATATTGAGCAACACCACAAGCACAAGCAGCACAGGCATGACTGGACAAAAAAAAAAAAAAAAACTGAACTGAAAGCAAGGCCTAAATACTAATTGAACTGATTAACTAAATAGACACAGGTGCCTTGGCTGGAGAACTTGAGGGGAGCTGATTGGCTGGGAGAACACTGGGAGCTGGCAGGACTAATGAGACTAAACTCAGGGCAGGTGTGGAGGAGTAAACAAGCAGGGACTCAAAACGTCAGCAGAGTCTAGGGAGAACCACATGAGTCCATGATTTGACAAAAAAACTCCGAAAACCACAGAGCCGTGACAGTTTTATGGAGTGAGACAAAAGTGAAAGTTTTTCAGATGATGTGGGTCCTGCTGAAACACTTAGATAATAAACACCGCCTCATATCAGCAGTCAAACATGTTGGTGGTAGCGTGATGACTCAGCGACTCTTTGCTGCCTCAGGGTCAGGATGGCGTGCCATCGCTGAAGAAATCATGAAATTGGCTCTGGATCAGAGACTTCTCAAGGAGAGCTTTGAGTCGTCCGCCCATGAGCTCAAGTCCATTTGGGTCATGCAGCAGGACGATGATACAAAATACCCAAGCAAGACAATTTTGGTCTGTGGTTGAGAAGAAACAAATGTCGTGTTTTGGAGCGGCCAAGTCAAAGTC
The DNA here is from genome assembly GCA_900302555.1 of Myripristis jacobus. Lineage (NCBI taxonomy): Eukaryota > Metazoa > Chordata > Actinopteri > Holocentriformes > Holocentridae > Myripristis > Myripristis jacobus. The sequence continues at coordinate 86,992 of OMLB01042905.1, forward strand.
CAGACCTATACCCATTGGAGATGCTGTGACCTGAAACAAGCTGTTCATGCTCGAGAGGCCACAATTGTTGTTGAATTAAAGCAGTTGCGCATGGACGACTGAGCTAAAATTCCCCCACGGCCATCTGAAAGACTGATCATGAACTACAGGAAGTGTTTGGTCGCAGTCATGCAGCTAAACATGGCGCAACAAGTAAGGAGCCAATTGCTTTTCTCACAAGGGCAGTGGCTGTTGCATAACTTTGCTAATTAGACAGAAATGAATTACATATAAAATTTTATGTTTATGTTTTTCACTCTGTTTCCCTTTAGCTGGTATTAGATTTTGGTTGGAGGACTGAAAAACATTCAGAATCAAAAATGTGCAATAACATTGGAAATACAAACACTTTTTCACTTTTTTTTGACTGTAGACTGGAACTAAGATCATTGAACTACTTGACTATTATCTACTGTTCACTGTGATGAAATGTCACAGTTACATATTGTGGTGATATCAAAATAAAAGCAACAATTTGTTTGCAGTTCCAATACATTTAAAAAAATAAGTGTCAGGTTTGTCTTTTCTTTTTTTTTTGGATATAGCATTCAAATCACATTTATGCAGTCTCAAATTTACAGGTTATCACATTTATTATTATTATTATGGTTAAGTGGAAAGAGGCTCAACAGGACTGATATTGTGCCATCATAATGTGGCGGTAGACATCCCATTTTAAAGAAGAGGTCGATTGAACTGTTCATTGAAGAATGCTACAGGAAGAAATCAGTTACTTTTTTTTTCTCTAGTGGCTTCTCCTGGTTTGACCCTTCCCTGACTCTGCTTAATGCCTGAACAATATAGAGGAATGGGCCATAAGAGTCACCGCAATCACACCTTACTGTCAACAACAGGCCATAACTTAAAGAAATGACCAGTCATTTGGACCAATTGGGAAAAACCTACCACAGTGTGATATTTCACCTTGGAAATGGATGCTGCTGCCAGCGCTGAACAGCACAGATTGTTGCTGTGATAAACCAAGCGTGACCCAAAGCTGGAGTGGACAGGATGACATCCAAAAATATTCCAGATAATGGAATATTTTGTCAGGGCTAATGGGATTATAGGGGCAAACATGCTCTGGCCAAGTAGGATAAACATTAATTGTGAAATCCCATTTGGAGGGAAAGAAGGTCTTGTATTACAGGTTAATCTGCCGAGGAGTGAAGTGCAAGTTCAATTGGAGGATGGAGCTTTAGAAATCTTGTCTTTTTCTCTCACAAGTCCTTGTAATGCACTGAGGCATCCCTTGCAAACAAATTGAACAAGACACATTACAGTGCATCAGAGCAGAGCACAGCACATAACACTCGCTCTACAGCCCTGTGCTTGCCTAATGGCTGTCATGTCATCTTTCTCTTCTTCTTCTTTTTTTTTTTTTTTTTTTTGCATAGCACACATGGCTCCATCACATGATGCCATTCACTCCAATGGCCTTGGCATAGTCCCTAGGTGCTGGGATTTCTGTGCACCCACTGAGGGCCCCTGCTTGCTGCATATCCACTAAGCTTGTGGAAAATTACAAACACACACAAGGTCACAGTGGAGCCGAGCCAGCCTCCCACAGAGCCCATCTGATCCAGCCTGAAACGCAGCAATTACCACCCTCTGTGTGCCTCCGTGTGGGGCTGCAGCTATTTCATTATTTATTTGAACAAATAGGATTACGGTTGGTCTGCGGTGGATTGATTGTGACGAGGGATGAGAGGCTCCAGAGAGCTGGATGCTGTGGCCAGGGTTGCTGAGCCACTCTGCTGTGTCAAGCGCACAGTTGATCCCCTGTCTTGGGCTCAGCTGTCCTGCATAGTAACTCCTCCACTTTTCCTGGACAGTGGAGCATTACTGTGCTGACATATGCCATCCATTCAGCTGCATTCTTTGCATCCATGATGGGAAATGCACCAGCCGTTTTGCATACCACCATTGGGGAAAAAAATACAATCATGGGACCTTTTTATAAAACAAAAAAATAAAAAATAAAAAGTACATCTGTCATGCCCTCTGAGGCATAGCAATACCACTGAATAGCATGTTAATATTCTCTTTATTGCTCTCAGTTGATTTATTAGATGCGCTCAGCTGGATTGTCACTCCGAACACAGGTGATTTTCATTAAGTTAAACTGAAATTGCATCAAAGCCCAATGTGAGACCCAGGAAGTTCCAAATTAATTGGTTGAAGACAAGTGGTGCTATCCAGTTACCTACCAAATGAAAATATAATGCTGGAAAGGGAAATGTGAATTGCTCCGAAATGCAGTTTTATTGGTTTCAAGGCATAGCTTATTTACAGAATACTGATGCCTGGAAAGTACTAAAGCTGAGCTAAAACAGCATCTCAGACCTCATGTGGGTCATTATATGATGATGTGTTCTATATTCATTGGACACCTTGAGAAATATAAATAAGGTGAGGCTCCTCGCTGCATATTCCCGTGCCATATGAAATCCATAGTCTAGCATTAAGAGAATCACCAAAAGAATAAACAGAAATCTTGATGTTTTAGCAACCATTACCACCACCGGTAGTTTTCAGTGAGGGCTGCATGGCCTCTAATAGCTAATAACTCGCGCCAGATGAAATTTGACCTGTCAGCTACCCTCCAAAAAAACCCCTTGCTTTGAAGTGATGAAGCTCCAGGTCTCTGTGGTGAACTTATCTGCTTCTGGAGATTGATCGAAAGTAATTTTTTGCCCCAAGAAAACTGGGGAGGAATGTGATAGATAGCTCAGCCCCTCTATCTCCCTGATGGCGATATTAGTCCTGATTAAGATAAATGGGTCTTCTCTGCCTAACCATGCAAATGCCTACCACTGGTACAATTTATTTCAAGAGAACGGGATTGTGGAAACCAGAGAGCATGTTTTTCTTCAGCAGATCTTTGACTAGAAGTCAGTCTTGCCAAGATAAATTACATCAGTTTTCCTTCAGACAAATGCCATCATAACACAACTATCCAGATACTGTCAGTGCATGACTGGTTGCATCTGCATGACATTTGATTCGGTAATAGCTCGATTTGAGGGCAAATAGGAAAAGCAGAAAAATGCTTTTATGCCTGCTGTGCATGCGAGTGTTAGTCAGATATACTGTATGCTAAACAGGGCATTTAGTAGGATCTCCCAGAGGATCACCCTGAGCTCCTTTAATTGATGTTGATTAGTCAAATCAGCTGTATAGGGGGCAGGAGGACAACCCCATCAAGCAGCAATTGTGACCTCTATACTATAGAAGGCTAACAATTACGTAAAGACTACAGGATATGCTGCATAAGCAGGCTGCTTAGAGGATAGCGCTGTAAAACACAAACAAAGAGTGTTAATTGATGTTAAATCCAATCAAAGATGCAGTGTAAAATTGCAAATTACTGTCAATATGCATAAAAGCGTTACTGCATGAACTTTAGATTCTTTGATTGCTTTTGTTAATATGCATGTGGGGGGAAGGGAGGTTTACCGCATCCAAACGCTGTCAGTCAATAGAACATGCATAATGAACAACACCTCCTCACTGTTGCGTGGAAACCTCCTATCTCCAAAATGTCAGCTTTTTCATGAACTGAGATATACAGCCTTGTTTTCAGCTTGACCACCAGGCTTTTTTTTTTTTTTTTTTTTAACTTTATCCCGTGGGTTTTTGAAAGGGTGTGATTAGCTGAGGCATCATAGAATTTAGGATCATGTCATTGTTCAGTTTTAGATAAAGCATCAATCACCAAAACTGGAGTTAAGGGTGCGTTATGCAAAATGAACGAAGGTCAACTGAAATGAGGAAATTTTAGACTCAAACTGACAAAAATGTGTAAAATGTGTGGAACAAGTGCAATTTTTCATTGTGCAGCTTTAATGGATTTTTACTTGAAAAAAGAAATATGCAATGATGGAAAACCATTAAACCGGGTGCAATGGTTGAAATTCTCTTATTCATACATAGTCGAGCATTTTCTTTGCATATTTAGACGGCACAGAGCATTTTAAATGTTTGTGCATGTACATTTCATACTTGCTGAATGTTATTAACCCTGGTGTTTATAAATTTAGAATATAAATATTTCAGCCTGCTGAATCACTTCCCCCAAGGATACTGGAAAGTATAGAGTGTAGTTTGACTCTACTACCTTACTTTACCTTACACAGTATGCAAATGTGCAGCGCATACCTCAACATGACCACATACATTTTGAAAGTTAGTCCAACTTTTTCCCTTTCCTCTCTGTGGTGTGAGGAACTCAATCAGTGGAGCAGTTTGACACATGATACCATGTTACCCTGCTGAGTGCAGCAGAACCGAAGCTGCCAATCAAAGGCAGGACCCTGAAGCTAATCAATCCAAGCATGCCATGATGTGATTTTTTTTTTTCCCCCCTTGTCAAGGGGTTGAGCAGGCTGACAGCCTATCGGATGGCTGAATTCACTCACCTCCTGCAGGTTGCGTAAATCAGAGCCATTATAATACATGTAAATGGCTCTTGCAGTCTCTGTGTAAATGGCTGGTCTACCCGCTCCTGCTACATTTACATAAAAATGATAAGCATCGTCTGTCATTAACCTAACAACAACACTGGCTGTTTGAATGAGACCACAGAGTGCTTGATTAGTGGGGAAATTCCAGTGGATTGCTGTGCTTTCTGATGCAGAAGTCAATTAGGGATCAGTGTCGATTTCAATGCGAGATAATTTTTGCGACAGACAAGTTTCAAACACTGGTCCTATTATTGTTTTATGTAGACACGGGATTCATTAGAGGAACCTAGTATGTGGGTAAAACAAACAATAGTAAGATGAGAGACATAGATGAACATGGTGGCAAACTCATACAAAGGAACAAAGATTCAATGGACTGAGGAGAATATTCCATTGTGGTTTAACAATGGAAAGGATGTCCTGAATGCACCAGCCTTATCTCTCCCACACACATCATAACACTTTCACAATTTCATATTTTATACCAGAGGAAGTTGGGCCGGTGATAAAAGAAAGGTGTTCGACAGACTCTCTGCTCTTGAATTTGAATCAGGAATATTTCAATATATTCTTCTGAGGGCATCCAGATGTGCATCTGCTCTGCTGGCTCTGGTCAAAATAAAGGAAATACCGGCATCAAGTCTCCACCGGGGACAGTCGGGGCGGTTCTGTGCGGGTTCGGGCTAAATTTCCTGACTTGGAATTAATCCAATCATCTTTAAGAGGCTATTGAGCAAATTCTATTCATAATGGCACATACACACATGATTCAGAAGGGTCACTTTTGTCCTACAATCCATTTCATTTCTGATGGGAGGGGTGTCTGGCAGAATTACAATTTTCCTGTCAACAAGGCACAAGTGGCCGTGCAATGAAGATAATAACAAAAATTTGCCAAGACTTTTTCAATAGCCAAATCTAATGCAAATTGAGAATTTATGCGAGAGCCTGAAACTGTGATCGAGGCAGTATTTTCCAGCTCCTGCCATCATAAATATGGAGGGCCCAGATGATCCCTCCAAATTATTATGTAAGTCTTAATTAGCATTGGCTCTGCTGTTAGAGGATAAGGGGATCCCATCCATGCCAGGAAAAGCTCCTGACTCCACTGCCGATACAAATCACTGAAACATTTATAACATCACATCCTTCATTTCATCCACACACCGTAGGATCACCACCAGCCGGCTTTACCTTAATTTAATGTTTAGCCTTGAACGTGGATCAGAGTGACAGAATCTTTTCATAAGTGCCGTTTACCACAATGCACTCTCGATTGATTCGGTGGCGTTTTTGTGATTGAATTCAGAGATGCCCTTCTTGGTCACATCATACCATCAAAAAGGACACTTAGTCTGAGGAAAAGTTCCGCAAGAAACTTCAGAATTAATTAAAAATCACATCAGGAGATGTCAAGGGATTTACTTCAAGGCTCAGTAAGGCAGCCCTTCTCTACTATGGCATCCTTCAGCGGGGACAAGCCTGCGTTCATAATTCCATTTTTCATCAAAGTGCATTTTAATCTCAACACTCTCAGTACACTGTGGACGTCTCTTAACAGGGAATCCACTGTCCCTATCTTTCATTTTATTCCTCACTGGTCTGGCCCAAGCAATTTTATCTTCAACTAGAAGGCTGTACAGCTCTCCGCCAGGGGTATCTCCCCTTCTCTGGTGCTCGGACTTAGGCGAGAACCAGCTGAGGAGTTTACACTCAAATGAGGTATAAAACAGGTTTTTTGAAAGTTTTGAATCACCACAATTGTAAGAGCTCCTTCATCATACAGTCATAACTGTGCACACACAAAAAAAAAAATATTAGGCCGAACAGCCCAGTAGTATGCGAGATTAGCTGCAGACAGACACACAACGAAACACAATATCACATCCAGGCCACCACCTCAACATCATACATGTCAACATACAAAAACATACATAGGAAGAGTGGTCACTGTGATATGTATTTTTGATATCTTGTGTGATTTTGCTAATTTGCATGTTGGGATAGACGTGGCCCAATTTCTGGAAGCTGCTGTATTTGAAGCCCTTGAACACAATAGGACTTCATAGGACAGCATATTTTTGACAAAACTGGCAGCAAGTCATTATTCCTATAATATAACTCTAGTTTCGGTTCAGGCAGGCAATATAAACACTTGAGATAGTAAGTGGTCCTTGACCTTGCCAGAAAATTATCCAGGGGAACATTCGGTTATTGGTCACCGCTAACACTGACATTCTTTGAAGTGAGAATGTACGGACAGCCACAGCTGCCTCTCCAGGCTGGGCCTCCAAATGCCACTCTTTTTCCTGCCAGACAGAGAGGTTTCCTGTGCTGTCTGTTACGGCCGTCTGCTAGTAAGGATGTGCTGGAAAACCGAGAGGACAGATGCAACTTGGAACAGGTCTTGGATTTCCCAGATTTTCCCTTGGCAGACAAAGCATCCAGCGACTACAGTGAAACAAGATTGGAAATGTATAATGTGACAGATAATATTTAATACATAAGGATTTAATGATAATTCAGCCAAAGATGAAACTGGATATTAAGCCAGCGATGACACTGCCTGGCATTCACTACGCCCATGCACACACACACACACACACTCAGTCACGCACCCATGCACACATACACATGTACATAAAAAAACAAACAAACCAAAATGAAACAACATTTTTTAAAAGATTTATCCATTACAGCCTTGCAAAAAGAATGTTAGTGCATAGATAGATAAATAACAGAGAAATGCATGCATAAATAAGCAAATCAAATCAACCAATCAATGAATTAGTCAGTCAAAATAAAGCGTATACAGTATATACAATAAAGCAATACACAGTCTGTAAATAGAGAATGACTGTTGAGGATCCCAAGATGCCAGTCAGGAGGAAATCCGTGCGACGTTTTGCTGTGAACTGCCGATGAACTTGCACTTCGGATGTTTATGTATTTTAATTAGGGCCAAATAGTCTCATAAATTTATGTAAAGCATTCATGCAACACTCAGTGTACATCACAGAATGAGCTGGGGAATAGGGCCAGTGGTGCAGGCTGGGAGAGGTCTGTGCTCTCCTGCCAAAACTTTGCATGATGGGAACTAGGCACAGTTATCTCTGCATTGCTTCTCATCTTTTAGTCCCTTTTCAGGCACGCTGCAGTTTCCCAGCGGATGCTGTCGTGAGTGACACTGGAAACTCATCTCCTATTCCCCTGCTTCACAGCAACATGTCAACTGCAGAGGCTGACGAGATGTAGAATCCAAACTGTGAGAAGGAAGTTTGCCCATTTGAATAATGTGCACCTTGGAGAACACAGATTCTTTCCTAGCCCCTTTGATGTGTTTGCTGTGAAGAGATGACTCCTGACAGCATCAAATTAAACCCCAGTCTCTCTGAAAGTAGTGAGAAAGTGGGGAGAAAGTGTGTGTGTGTGTGTGTGTGTGTGTGAGGGGGGAGAAACCCTAACAACAGCACAGTTGTAATCTCACCCTGCAAAGAGCTAAACCACAACACTGCCAGTAAACGATATATCAGTCACAGTGGGATGTTTAATTTGGCACCCTGGGAGAAAAAAAATCACATGTCATTCTTTTGGATTAAAATTACTTTTGAGTGCTGTTTATTTTGTTCTGTACAGAGCCAATGTGTCATGTTTCACAAGCCAATATCTGCATAGCTGCATCAGCAAGTGGAGGAACACGGAGCGAAATCAATTCCAGTTGAAGAGGCACTGTATTGTGTCTGCTGCAGTGGTGACAAGGACTGTTGTGAGCTTAAACCATAGTCTCAATTGGTTGCATTTTGACTCTCACCATATTTTTATTGTTACTCTTTTTTTTTTTTTTTTTTTTTTTTTTTTTTTTTTTTTTTGCACAATTTCCCCATCTATTCCTCATCTATTTTCTGCCACCTCTCATAAGAGCATTCCTTTTTAAAACCCAAATTACCCTCTGGGACGCTGAAATTAGCATCTTGAAATATTCATTGCAAGTTTAAGAACTTGGTTGTATTGTACACCTCTGAGGAGTTGAACAGGTATCAACACAGGCTGTGTGGGTAAATTTTTCATGAGCACGGCGCAGCATTATCCAGATCAGTGAATCTTCAGCATCACGTGCGTGCCAAGCCCATCACTTTCCTTTCATTGTCTCAATAAATTGATTCGTTATCAAACTATGTGTCTTCTAAAATGCTTGCTTATTACTCTGCTTACTTGATATCATCGTGTACATTCTTTGACTGATGGCACCGTGTTTCAAGTACAAGACCTTTGGAATGTATATGGTTGTATAAACATCACATATTGTAATTTTCCAATGAAGCTCTTCTCTATCATCTTGCGTGCACAAAAACAGACACAACACATGAACAAAAAACATAACCTTGAGTAGCTCTTATGCTGCAAATGCTGCCCGCATGAAAAAAAAAACCTGAATGAGTTTCAGCATTATTTTAAAGGCTTGCTCATTCAAAGGGTTATTATGTGCTGGCAACATTTTAATTTATTGGCTTTCACACCAGGAAAGCCATCATCTCCGATGCTGCCCTTGACGTCGCAGTGATAACAAACACCGTCAATAAACTCATGACCTTAGAACTGCTATCGATATGAATCTTTCCTCACTGTTGACTGAGCTGGAAACTACATGGATTAATGCAGGTTGATAAATAAAACTCATTAGATTAGCTCACAGCAGTCTTTTAGAAACACGTTTAGAAATGTGTGGAGGCTTGTTATGGATGTTACAGAGAGGACGAGACAGGGATAACTGCTCAGTCCACCGCTGAAACCCTTCAATATTTCCAAAGTGTTTTCAAATCCAGGTTTTCGCTGGTCAGGTAAACCATTTTACATCCCCTGGACAAGTGGATTTGATGGTTTTAAGGGAATCAAATGTCTCTCGATTTCGGCTGTGTGTGCACAGCAAGTGCTGCAGCTACACTGAAGGTTGTGAGAGAGCTCTTTGACCACTGTGATTGACAGACAGGCCTCATACAAGGCGCAAAAATCATCTTTGAAACCTGAAACAGTTGTAGCCAATTTTTTCCCTCTGCCTCTTCCCTGAGGGCCTGGTGCAGAACTCAGGCCTGCTGAGCAGCCCAGGACTCTGGGGGGAAATTGAAATTCTCTGCAGGGAAAGAAAGAGGGGAGTCTTTCAAGGGTCTGGTTCACTCCTCCCTTTGCTCCCAGCATGGCACATTTTTAATAAGGGCACCGGCTGTCTGTGCACACCTCCCCTCTCAATATGTATGGCCAGAGGTTTTTTTTACTCAACAAGCAAAGCCAAGATTTGCAATGGTTCAAACTCTTGGTATAAATAAGGAGAGAAGCAGGCATGGGGACACTTTCTGCCACCTGTCAATCACTATTGTGTTCAAGATCCATGTTTGACACGTTCTTGGCAATCTACCACTCATCTTTTATGATCAGACGTGTCGAGATGTCACTAAGCAACCAGCATCAAGCAACAAGCTGAGGACCTTCTGCTCCTGTGGCACAAACAGCTGTGGATAACAGTGATTAGAGTGTAAGTTTACTGTGGTTGACATCATTCAATCATTTCACCGCACTGAGGCTTCCTCTAATTAGGATGCGTAGCCAGGCTCATTCTTTCCAATACAAATTTGACGAGAGGAATCAAGATGTGGTGTTTTGACACTTAGAAGTTATTTCAGTTACGGTTTGAAGTAAAACTTCAAAGCATCGCAGCCATCTGCAAAAGACAAACATGCCTTTTCACTCTCGTATAGAGAGCCCATTTGGAGAAGGGATTCTCCAGCGAGGATGGGAAATAATGGAAGTGAAGGAGAGTAAATGCAGATAAAATTAGTCAACGGCACTCTGTTGAGAAACTTGGAGGCTGAACAGATGGACAATTAATGGAAGTGAAATTGTGTCTGGTAGATGCAGCAGTGGAGTGTGCGCTGCAAAAAATGTCAGTTTCACCAAGTCAGTCTAATATTTAGTTTTAAAATAAATAAAAAATAATTGAAATTGTTGCCACAGGGATGGCATAATTCTTTCATCTAAGTTTCACTTGTTTAAAAAAAAATCTAAAACAATATTCTATATCTTTAAACAAGGTAAAATAGGGAAGATCACTCCATTATTCAATAAAATGACATCCTTGAGGATAATTCATAGACCAATTTGAAATGCAGTGGAAACAATTAGAAACTGACAGATTTCTCACTCATTTTTCAGAAGACGTACATTAACAATGTAATGTTGAAGATCCTTATGTAAAATTTTTGTCCCATCTTATCAGTCTCAATCAAAACTCGGCTTGCTGAGACCCTGAGCTGGAGTTTACTGAGATCCTGCAGATTTTCCTTATTTGCCCAAATTAATTTCAGAGATAGTCATCGATGGGAAATCTTGGATGACGCGATGAGTCAAAGAGAAAAATCAAAATAAAAAAATGCTTTTAGACGGCAGCTTCAGCTGGAGAAAGCTGGACTCACAAGCGGTGGATCAACCTGCTGCCAAACTTCTCTGCTCCTACCACACATTCAGAAGGAATTTAGGTCAGAGAAGTTTGCAGAAATCAGAGTATTACATGATTGCTAGGTAACAAATCCCTCCACGTTTTCAAATATTTAGTTATATTCCAGTTGCCACTTGGGGGCGCCAAATTGCAAAATTGCCCCGTGCAGCTTTACGTTGAGGCACTAGATTAAACAATTTGCTCCAGGGTGCATAAACACACCGTCTTCAGCCATTCAATGCCTAGCAGATAGGCGGTGACTGGCAAGCAGCTAGGCAGTTGAAATTTGCAAAACAGTGGAGCAAAAGCAAATGGTGGTGGTGGTGTGTGTGTGTGTGGGGGGGGGTGTCTTTGATTATGGGTTGCTCATGTTTTACCTGGGGGCGGCATAATTTTTGGATTGCAAAACATTTGATGCTGCCAACACAGCAAAATGTTTTAATGTTATCTTTTAATGTTTCTCCTGAGATGATGACTCTCTTCCACAAGGCGTAAATGAATCTGTTTCAACCTTTTGTATGTCTACTTGGTTTGGAAAATCAAAATCGATCCAATAACAATAGATGTGGAAGTTTGAAATGTAGGCCCGAGCTAGGGCTAACGCTACACTGGACCGCCAGCAGCATCCACTCCAGAGGGAGTCTGAGCTGTTGGCCTCAGGCTGTCGTTTCAGGGCACCCGTTTGTAGGACTAACAAACTCCATGTCTCCTTCATCCCTAGTGCTATGCTCAATGGCGAGGAGCACTTGCACTTTTGCACATTTATAAAAGGTGTGAATTTCCATTTGCTTGCACGAGCCCTGTGATTTATTGTGTTGACGCTGTTGTTGTTGTCCTTTTACTCTGTGCTCTGTGTTTATGTGAACACTGACTGCAAAACAGATTTTCCCTAGCGGGACAATAAAGATAACCTTGAACCTTGAGCTGTGAAAGGCGGAATTCCCGGCTTCATATATTGATTAAGGTGCAGCGTCGGCGAGTAACTAATTACATGAAACTGGTCCCATGTAATTGTAATCAGTTACCAAGAAAAATAAATAGAATTAGATTACAGTGACTTATGAAAATGTTGGGGTTTCATTTGAATACATTCTTTTCAGTAAAAATTTGACATATAATACAACATTCGGCCTGGTATTTGCATCTTTTTGCTGTGCAGAATTGCCTTCTTTTCTTTTAGCAGATTTCCAGACGACACCAGTCAGCAAAGATGTTGGGACAAATTTGAGTGCAACACCATCAAGGACAGGAAACAAGGAGCTGTCTCTACATCTGGGGAGGTTCCATTCATTTGGCACTCTGAGCTCAAATTTGGAGCCTTCTTTTTGATTGGTTCTCTTTTCTGAATTGGCACCGCCTCTCATTTGCCAATCAAATCAAAGCTCTAGCAGTCTGCCATGCCCGTGACCAGCCGACCACGACAAGGCGGGCGGCCATGTCGTCAGAGCTCCTGTCAAACTTGTTTACCAACAAACGTTAGAAGAATGGAAAATTAATTAAAAAGTGATCAAATGTAATAAGCTGTATTTCTCATAGGCAATTAAAGGTAACTAGTACATTTCTTATTACATTTTTAACAGGGTAATTAATCTATAACCTATTCCACTGTTAGATTTCAACATTGTTTAGGTGTGGCTGAATGGTTGAGCCTAAGGACAGAAGTGCAACACTATTTCCTGACCTAGAAGCAGATACACTGCAGGAAATGTTGAAATTAAGCACATGACTAATAATACTCACCATATAGTCATATTTACAACTCCAGCAATGAAAAGACTGCTGTTTTTTCCTCAGTGTGGGCGATGGATGCTGCAGAAAAAGAGTGCACGCTGACAAAAAAAGAAATAAAAAATTGCCCAATTTCTCCAAATATGTCACTTTTCTTAAAATAAGCTAAAACCTCCTGTCAGGGGAGTACAATCATTGCACTTGTTTCCAATGCGTGTCAAGTTGTCACAAGACTTTTTTTGAATCAAGCACCATAACCTTGATATTAGTGGAGCGATCTGAATTATTTCGCTGGCTAAAATGGGTGTTTTCTTTTTGCAGTGCATCTCCTCTCCATGTGGAAGAGTTGTGTCCTGAGGGAGATTACTGTGCTTGTTTCCTGCAGTGATCCTGATAAAGGCAACGGCACGCCTGTAGTGTGTGCATCTGAATTGTGAAGAAATGCATCATGCAACAGTGGTCCCTATGGGATAGCATGTAAGCTGCAGCACACACACACACACACACACACATGTGAACAGGATGGAGTGAGCTATCCATCATGAAAAGAGGATGACATAACTTGCACAGAGGACTGATATAAACAGAGTGATGTGATTGGTGAGTAGTAGGAAAGGCAAACGTGGCACATCTTTAACAGGGACCCTGCAGAGGCTCTTAACGTTTATTGGATGTCTTAATGTTGCCTCAGGAAATTTTTTATAGTGACATGCAATGGGGACATAGCGAGGGATCAGAGATAAAAGGTGTAAAGGGACATTTTGGGAGGGAAAAAAATAGGCTCATTTCAAATTAAATCTCTTAATGAGATCTGTCCCGTAATCTTTGCAATATAAATTTGTAATTTGTACTTCACATGCAAATTCAAAAAGTCAAATAGCGCACAGTGCTTGGAACAAGATGGTGCGCAGCAGCCAATAATAGTAGCCTATTAATTTTATCTTTCAGTGCCGCTGTTTGTTTGTAATGTGCTTTAGTGTTGTCCTTGTTGATGGTGCTATATGCTGTTTGCTGTCTCCAAGTGCATTAAAGTGTCTGTCTAGCTTGTGCCTGTCCTACATGTCTACGTGCCCGTTTCTCCCAACATTACTGTTTTTTTTTTTTGTTTTTTTTATTGTTTTCTGTTGCCCTCTGCAATCTGCTAGTTTTCTCCCTGTTTGTTTGTTTTCTGCTTTACCCCAATTTCAGGCTAATTAAGGAGGCTTTAACCAGACTGTCATTTAAATAATAATTTATTTTAACCTATATACCCAGTTAAGTGTTATGAAATGACATACAGTAAAATAAAAAATAAAATAAAATAAAATAAAATAAGTTGTGGGCAACATTTAAAATCCTATTTGTCTGCTCAATTATGCCTGCTAAGGGGCTGCAATTCCCACCCACCCAGGCACTTGTTTGATTTTCCTGCTGTTGCCTCTCAGCCTCCTCAGTATTTTGCAGCAACTTCACATGCCAGCAATCAGACATCCAGTTAAGAGCAACACCACCGAGAAAATGATTTTTAAAAAGTAATGAATATTCAACATTCCCACTCTTGACGAGAGACGGGGCCGGGCTCCTGAAGTCACGGCTCCCTCTACAGTTTGTACAGTGTAAATTTTCCATCCAGTGCAGGAAAACAATCAAACTGCCTGTGTTGTACAGTCGAGAGGACACAGCGGAGTGGCGTCCGGAGATTACACACATACACAGCGGCACTTCTCAGATGCAGCATGCCCCAAAAGACAGCGGATACCTGAATATTCCCACTGCACGGATCTGATTTTTGAATATCCATCATTTTCTTTTTGGTTGGGGGGGAGGCATTCACTGTTTCCTGTAGACAATCGGAAAATGTCTCATTCTTTGAATACTTGAGGAGTGACGACAACTTTCCTCTTTTCGGACTTCACCACACTAACCGCGGAAGATACGGCGTGAAACACACACACACACACACACACACACATAGACACACAAACAGAGAGGACTCGCACAGGCTTTCACAATGGAAATAGATCAATTGCCCGACTAAAAGCCGCAGATTAAAGCGCCGAAATTAGTCTCTGCATTGGGGATACCAAGCAATGTTATCTGCGGAGATGCGTTGTTTGCTGTGGTTCATGTTCATGGATGTTGCAGCTCGGTCGGGGTGCACAAGGAGCCTTTGGGTGGCTGTGATTGGACCGGACACAGACTGGGGCTGACTGATGTTTGTCCAAGAGGAAATGTTTTGGGAAGGAGATCAATACGAGTTACTGGCGCTCGCAGGGGGGGATGTCAGTCTCCTCAAGCACCAACATTACTATGAGGATGGAGGGAAACGTGCACGCATAAGCCAGCGATTTTTTGGACTTGATTTCTGCAGAAATATTTTCTCTCTCCGTCAGACATTCATATCCGACGCGTTGCCAGGCGTGGGACACACTAACAATGTTTTGCTCCCTCTGCAAACTGTCACAAGACTGTTATAAGTGGTTATGGATAATGGCTGCTCTTCTCTCTGTATGATGGCTTTTAAAAATTATGGACAAATATTACGTTTTTTTTTCTTTTTTCTTTTTGACTGTGATACAGCATCTTGAAAGATACATATTATGGACTATGGTAGCCTACTTCCAGTCAGTGTCATCATCCCTGAAGTGAAGTTATGGGACTTTACGGTAACACATTTTTCCATAGGAAAATCATCTGCCGTCTGTTTTTGAAAATACAATAGCCTATGAGAATATGTGTTCAAAAATGTCTTGCACCATGGCAATTAATTGGGTTGTTTATTTTGTCTTTTTGCTTCCACTGTTTGCAATGGGAACAGCTTTTTCTGGGGTTTTCAACGCCACAGACAAAGATTTTTTTTCAGATGACTTGTTACAGGTCAAGCTCACACAAGACAAAACAACAGAGCAGTGGAAACTCCAGTCCACTGATTCCCACCCTAACCTGTATTTTAACCAAGTGGATGTTCTGCATTTGAGGCAAAGGTCCTCCACCACCCACAGCCACATATTCAAAGTCATCCGCGCAGCTGTCCTCACCATGCTTTCCAATGTTCCTATTTACATGCCTCCTGCAAAACATGAGGAGTTTACAAGCAAGTGGAATGAGATTTATGGAAACAACCTGCCTCCCCTGGCTCTCTACTGCCTGTTGTGCCCGGAGGACTCTGGTGCCCTGCAGTTTCTTATTAAGTTTATGGATAGGATGGCTGACTACCCAGACTGGAAAGTGACCAGTGCCCCTAATGATGAGGTGCCAATGGCACACTCGCTCACTGGGTTTGCTACTGCCTATGACTTTATTTATTCTTATCTGGATGAACGGCGGCGTGATGCTTACCTCAAGAGAATCCGCTCTGAGACTGCGGAGCTGTATGAGCTCTCTAAGTACAGGGGGTGGGGGAAACAATATCTCCAAAATCATCAGACCACCAACATTTTAGCCATCCTGACTGGTGCAATCGTGGTTGGAACACACAATGACCCAGAATCGATGATCTGGAAACAAGTGTCAGTGAACTATATGGAGAAAACCATGTTTCTCCTAAATCATATTGTGGATGGGTCGCTGGATGAGGGAGTAGCCTATGGGAGCTACACTGCCAAGTCTATCACACAGTATGTCTTCTTAGCCCAGCGCCATTTCAGCATTGATAACGTGCAGAACAACTGGCTGCAGGGACACTTCTGGTTTTATTATGCCACGCTGTTGCCGGGATTTCAGCGAACAGTTGGCATAGCAGACTCCAACTACAACTGGTTTTACGGGCCTGAGAGCCAACTTGTTTTCCTCGACACGTTTGTCATGAGGAATGGAACAGGCAACTGGCTCGCTCAACAGATTAGAAAGCATCGACCCAAGGACGGTCCCATGGGCCAGTCCTCTGCCCAGCGCTGGACTACCCTTCACACAGAATACATCTGGTACAATGCCCACCTCACGCCACAACCTCCCCACGGCTTCGGCAAAGCCAAGATGCATATTTTTTCAAACTGGGGTGTGGTAACCTATGGGTCAGGACTGCCCAGCGGCCAGGGGAATACATTTGTCTCTTTTAAGTCGGGCAAACTGGGTGGCCGTGCTGTGTACGACATCGTCCATGACAAGCCGTACTCATGGGTGGATGGCTGGAACAGCTTCAACCCAGGGCACGAGCACCCAGACCAGAACTCTTTCACATTTGCTCCTAACGGACAAGTGTTTGTGTCTGAAGCACTTTATGGTCCAAAGTACAGCTACCTTAACAACGTGCTGGTGTTCAGTCCGTCCCCCACCAGCCAGTGTAACAGTCCATGGGAGGGTCAGCTGGGGGAGTGTGCTAAGTGGCTCCGCTGGACTGACGAGGGGGTGGGCGATGCTCGAGGGGAGGTGATTGTTGCCTCCTCACACAGGGACACCATGTTTGTGAGCGGCGAAGCAGTGTCAGCTTACTCCCCCGCCATGAGACTGAAGAGTGTGTACAGAGCTCTGGTTCTGATCAACTCCCAGACGTTGCTGGTGCTTGACCATGTGGAGAAGTGGGATGACTCGCCCGTGAGCTCACTCAGCGCTTTCTTTCACAACCTCGACATTGACTTCAAATATGTTCCTTTTAAATTTATGGACAAGTATAATGGGGCCATGATGGACGTGTGGGATGCTCATTACAAAATGTTCTGGTTTGACACCCAGGGTCACAGCCCTGATACCAGGATACAAGAGGCAGAGCAGGCGGCCGAATTTAAAAAGAGATGGACACAGTATGTCAATGTCACTTTTCCAATGACAGGCACAGTCAGCAGAGTAGCTTATGTGATGCATGGGCCTTATGTCAAAGTGTCCAACTGTAGATTTATAGACAATAGTAAGAATGGAGTTAGGCTTTCTTTAACTATAAATAACACAGAAAAAATTGTCTCTATTGCCACAAACTACAAAGACATAGGAGCAAGGTTAAGTTATT
The DNA here is from genome assembly GCA_900302555.1 of Myripristis jacobus. NCBI lineage: Eukaryota > Metazoa > Chordata > Actinopteri > Holocentriformes > Holocentridae > Myripristis > Myripristis jacobus. The sequence goes on from OMLB01042905.1 coordinate 104,633, forward strand.
TAGGATTTGGAGGTCATTCTAAAGTGGAGGATAGAAATCAAATCACTCGATATGGCCTTGGGACTCAGCTCATCCCCAAACAAATCAACAGCGATAATCAGCTGTTTGATTTTGGATTTACAGTGAATGTAATAGCAGGGGTTGTGCTCTGTGTAGCTATAGGATTCCTGACAATGCAGAGAAAGTTTTATGTCTGCTTCAGCAGGCTGATGCGTTATGTTCTCCTCTCTGTGCTCATTCTGTGGATAGCAGAGCTGCTGTTTGTGTCTAACAGCTGTGATCAGCTTCTCTGTGGGGTAAAATGGAAAGGTGCGGGTGCCAACTCCGAAGTAAACAAACAAATCAGATTGTATGAACAGCATCGACTCCCTCTCCCCACTGTCGTCATAACAACCCTGCCTGGTTCGGGATCGGAAATACTCAAGAATCTTTTTTACAACAGCTCTGACTTTGTTTACATAAGAGTTCCTACAGAGCATGTGGACATTCCAGAGACAGAGTTTGAGTTCGACTCAGTGGTTGACGCCTGTGAGTGGTCAAGATCAGACGCCGTGCACGGGCGGTTTAAAATCATCCAGGGCTGGCTGCACTCGCTGGTCCACAACACCAAGCTGCATTTGCAAAACATTCAGCTGGCAGAAGGCAGCAGAATCAAACAGCCCCAGAAAGTCGGGCCCTCCAGGGAAAGAAAGAAAAGGACAAGGAGGAGAGAGCCGGCATCGGAGCTGAAGGGCAAACTGCGAGCCAGTTTCGACAGAGACATGGAGTACGTCAGGGAGATGAGACGTCATGTCGCCGAGTACCCTAACGCCCGCGTGGTCCTCAACATGAGGAGCGGAAGCTGGGCTCTCAAGCTGCCCTTCATTCAGGAGGTCGTGGGACCTTCTTTGAGGGCCATCTATTTGGTCAGAGACCCTCGAGCATGGATTTATCTCATGGTGTATAACAGCAAACCCAGCCTCTACTCCCTTAAGAACATCCCGCAGCACCTTTCCTTGATATTCAAGGAGGATGCTGTCAGGGACGCATGCCCGACCGTGGCGCCAGAGTTTCAAGTGATTCAGAGGCTTCTGTCCCGTTCGGAGAGCAACCCAGTCCTGATACTGGCCCATCTGTGGCTGGCTCACACTGCAGCAGTGCTGAGGGTCAGTGACAACCTCCCAGCGGAGGCCTACCTCCAGGTGAGGTTTGAGGACGTAGTCAACTTCCCCCAGGAAACCGCAGAGACGATACACACATTCCTGGGGGTGCCAGTCTCACCCGCAGCCCTCAACCAACTTATATTCACCACCTCTACAAACCTGTACAATTTAATGTATGAGGGAGACATTTCACCAGCCAACATTAACATATGGAGACAAAATATGCCTCGAAAGGACATCAGACTGATCGAGGACACATGTGGGAGTGTGATGAAGAGGCTCGGTTACACCAGGTTTGCCAGTTAACGTACCGCTGCTGGTCAGCTGAGATTGAATTGTGATTGTTTACTGTAGCTGCCGGTCCCTTTCCTTTTGAGTTTTTGTAAAGTTGTATTTTGCACTGATCTTTAATGTAAAATGAGTTGTTGCAGATGACGAGAGGAAAAAAAACAAACAAACAAACAACAGAAAGGGTTGAGTTATTGTCTTGTGTTCAAGTTCTCTCAGTTTCTTGTATTTGTTTGGGTATATGTGAGGTGTTGTACTTACTATGGCAACCTATGTTTGCAAGTTAGAAATGTTTTACATTAAAATGAGTCCAAGGGAGCTTTAATCATTGTACATTTTTGTTTTCACCTCGCATCCCTCGACCCTTTCTTTCAGCACTCTTTATTTAGTGAGAGTTATAGGATTTTGTTGTCTTACTTGCAGTCGTGTCTTAAAGAGGAATGCCACTTAATGTCAGCCTAAAATAGAGTGTTGTGTAGTGAAGATTATATAACATATTTCTTGGTAAGAAATGAGTTTGTTCCATTCTCAATCTGTGATGTCAGAAAAAAAAAAATGCCTGTGCAAAACATACACGCAATACACTGTAATTATGCTCTGGGGGTCAGGGGATATTTACTGGCTTGGAACATGTGATAAAGCTCATTAAGAAGAAAAACCTCTCAGACATTTTATGTGTTCACAGTCAGACTAGTGTTTATTGACTGTCTTGGTTTGCTAATTCCTGGCTTTGGGAGGAAGTTGTTAATTTTCACAAGAACTAATTTGGCTGTCATAAATTTTAATACACGTGAATGATTTAATTGAGTGCCATTTCCCTTTAAGAAATGTAGAAGATGCTGCAATGTATAGACCTGTTTTGCAAAACTGAGAGAAAGATGGCAGTCGTGCTTTATTGCTCTAATATCAACGTATAAAAAAAAAAAATGTGGATTGTATTTTCATATTAATGTACACTAGTAGTTTGGCAGAGGGGCCATCAGAAATTTATTTGAAGCTCAAAGATGTCATGACGTTTTTGGTGGCTTAGCACTTTCACAGGGACTCTCTTGATTGTATGTGGGATTCTGTACATTTTCCAATCCTCTAATATTAACTTTACTGTATGTACTCAATTAGACTGGAAATAGAGGACTCTGAAGATATTATGTCTGGAAGAAAGAGAATAAAGTTAGAAGAGGAATGAAGTTAGAAGTATTTATGGGTTCCAAAGACACATATCCCAAAGGATCAGAAATGAATATGATTATTATAACTCCCTTTGGCATTTATTGAATTAGATCAGAGGAAAGTGCTTAATAGGGATCAAACTGAAAAAAAACTGTCAGCCTTGACACATTTCTAGTCAAAGCAATTTCCAAAGCATCCCCTTCAGCTACTTATATTAATCTGCAAAATGCCATAACTGAAGCTTACCCTGTGTTTTATTGCTGTGCTATCTTCAATAGGGCCTGGAGGAAATGCAAACAGCATACGTTTCCATTTCCTGTCGTGGTCAATGAGATATCCAATGATCTTACAGGCCTGTGTCTTGAAAGGGTTCAGCAGGCGGCGGACTGCACTGGAGATGAATATTAAGTATGGCAAAGAAAGTCAGAGACCATTTCTACTCTGTGATGTTTTGCTCGTCGGGGCAATATTGTGGGCAAAAAAAAAAAGAGAAAAAAATGTATGCTGTTCAGTAACCTTTGATGCTGTCTTGCTAAATGATCGAGCATTTCTGTAAATGGATCATATGTAATATGCAGACGACACACACACGGACTCCTATTGCATCTGTAAACAAAAACATACCGTGCCCATTTGGAAATATCCATCTTTTCTCAGCTAGAAACAGTCCTGTTTGTTTTCTTCTGTATGAACACTGAAACCCTTGACTGCCTGGAAAACCCGTTTGATGTTTGTGGTCTTTGAATGTGTAGACTTGGCAGACATGCTTTCACTTTGGTGTTGCAATCCTGTTACCAACTCTGTTTTGTATTTGCTCGTGGGGATATGGTTCCTTGCTTCTGTGGCCTTGAATTACAATCATTTCTTTACAACTGTTTTCTGTGGGTTCTGGAGCAGAAGGTGGAGATAATGTAAAGGAAATAATAAATTCATAAATATATTGGCAACCTGTGATTGTCTGGATGCATTTCTTGGTGAATTACAGCGCCTGTAAGTGTCACATCACTTAAGGATCAGGGTAAAACAACACATTAGCCATTTATATCTTACATTATACAGGATTTACCATGTGATTATGTAACATATTTCATTTGCTGTAGTTATTATGTTTGTATTCACGCATAGCCAGCTCTGATCTATTACGGTAGTAAAATAGATATTACCCGTGTGTAAAAGAGCTATTAATTTGTATATTGTATTTTTACTACGGTTACTTTTGACCCATGAGTAAAATGTCTACTTAATACAGACATCTCTATATTGGCACAATAATGCAATAGTGAAATCTCCATTTTATTGGACATGGATGACAGAAGCCTAATTGCTTATATGGGTGACATGCATGGCAAGGAGGGCCCAATAATTAAAAAGCTGGCAGGAAATTCTTATGTCATGCTGCTTCGTCTGAGTGAGATGGGAACTCAGGCGCATTAAACATGTCTTAACTGGAGCAGGCTTATGAAAAGCACATTCCGTTTCTCATGCCTCAGAATGGTCTCAATGAGTCAGTCATTTCATTACTCATTTGTTCTTGATCCCTCCTCTAACACCGTAATACTTGGCAGGGTCCTCCATGTCTAATCCTTCCATGCAAAGACACATTATTCACTGAAAAACCTTATGCAAATGCTCTGGAAGGGAGGTTTCGACAACTCTGGACTTACACTTTGTGGTTGTTAAGTACCTTGTTTTATTCCGAGACTCTCGAAGCCAGCGGAAACAGGGCTACATATATAATCTCATGGAAAGGAAATTGCCTCCTTGGTCTTCGAAATGTTGCCATTTTGCACGAAGAGGTGTTAAGGTAGCTAATAGCCTCAATTATATTACATAAAGCATCTGACTTTCACAGCAGAGATCATGTCTAAGTTTAGAGGTCATGCTTTTCAATGCAGCTCTTCATGTATTTGATATTTATAGCCATAGTGGTGGTGCTGTTGTTGTTGTTGTTTTGTCTTTAACAGGGAGAATGCAAAACATCCATTCCATTGCATTTGCCGGGTTTGGCCAATGAAGCTATTTCACATCCCTCACCTCTGCGTACATGGACGATCAATACCAGTGAAATTTAATAATGAAAACGTTGTTTATCTGCTGTATAACTTTATCTTCGTTACAGCATCTTAAATATACCTAATATTGGATTGTGTTCCCACAGTATTGGCTTCTCATCTGTGAAATATCTTTGCATGCTGCACAGAAAGCCAAATGCACTGTTTCGGAAAACTTCGGTGTCTGATTGCACGAAGCAGAATCACAGGCACTCTGAGAATCTTTGCTGTTTGATAACCAATACGTAATGATCACTTGAAATACGGTGTTATACGGGAGAGGATGAAAAGCTATACTGTAATCTAGTTCTGTGTAGCAGTTTGGGTAAGGGACGAAGTTAACTTTCTCATACTGTGAGGTACATGGAGGTTACCCAGACTGAATAGGGGACTCAATTTCAGCTGAGTAGTCATACCCTTCCCTGTTCCACCTTTATCTTTCACCACTGGTGAGCACACATCTCAGGGGAACCTCTCCCTCGCCGGCAGCCATCGTTCCTGCCACTGCTCATTAATTAACCTTTGCTGCAGCCACCATCAGTCAGAGAGGAGACTGATATTCTGGAGAGGGGATCACTGATACTGTGTAAGGCTATTGTGCTAGGGAATTAGGCCGCTAATGGTGAGCAACGCCGTCAATGTTAAGAGTTTTCACAACACAAATACCAATTTTACGAGCATGACTCGGTGTACCAAGTTCACAATCTGCCCTTGAAATGACAAAGTAAAGGCTCAGGGTGTCTGCTTAGACTTTCACCAGCTACTGACAAGGTGCAAGCAGATGGCAAAGGCACTCTGTCATATTTAGTAATTTTCACTTTAGTAAACAATGCCCATGAGGTCCTCAGATCCCACTGTTCAAATTTACCTACTGATTACGCTGCTGCATGTGGATTCGGGGAGGAGTGAAGTCCTGGATTGGTATTAATAGGAGTTGACTCGTGAGGAAATATGGCGCATTGTCAATTTGCAGCTGACAGCAAGTCTTTTCTGTAGTGAAAATGGGATCTTCCGTGCCAATAAAGCACAGCGGCGATTGCTAATGAAGCCCAGTCTCATCTTGTAGCGCAGGGAAATCAGACAAGATGAGGCATTTCAAATTTCACTCCAGGCAATGCTCAATATTGCAGCAGACTCACAGCTGTGTATCACAACGATCCTTAAGGCTTTAAACAGTTATTTATTTTATTTATTTATTTATTTTACAGCTAATTTATGTCATAAGCTTGACGGAACACATCATAACAAACTAGATTTTTGTTAAGTATGGTAAAATCTGAATCAGATATTGCTTTCTGAGTTTAACGGTGAAGTGAACAAGTGAAGCAAACATTCAAAGAAGATAGTTTGGAAAACTTCGGTCTGATTTAATTGAGTTTCACTCCATTTGTTTATTGCAAGAACAAACTAATTATCATGCTGTCTGAATAACACTATCCACTAACCCTGAAAGCCTTTGAGTCTCACTGACCATTCCTCTGTCTGAAAGTCAAAGGAGAGCCGGTACAAATTCAATTTTCCCCGCTTGGGAAAATGACATGACATTATGACTCAAGACTTTGCTTTGAGAAGTTCCTGACTTTTTGACTTTGAAAGTGAGACCTTTAACTATATATTGATACTCTGTCAGCTTAGCCTGTCTCTCTTGACATTTTGGTTAATCCCCTTTCTTGTTCTGTATGTCATGAGCAGTTTGCCGGGCTAGGAGTATCACTCTGACTGGAGGAAACAGAGCCACTGTAGTATTACTCTGTGGAGGGTTCGTCTGTTTCTCCAGTTTCGGTCCTTGTGGCTTGATTTGCTAACCATGCAAAAATGGCTGGAATGATTTGCAAAGTGGGAAAAAAAAAAAAAAAAAACAGATAAAAGAAAAACACAAAATGATTTAACTGTTGTCTGACAACGCTGTTATGAAAAAAGAGGGAAAAAATCAGTAGTTGAACAGGGTTAGCCGCTGTTGTAATTTAATGAGCTGTTTCTGCCTATTAAAGCAAAGGATGGCTAAGCTACAGCAGTTGAGGCCCCGTGTTATTCTGAGGTGAAGGATTGAATCCAGCTGGCTGGCCGACAGACAGACGGGGGAGAGGCCCTTTCCTGGATGACAGACTCGGTAGTCCTTCATTACCGGGACTCAGAAACCATAACCCGGCTGTCAAAGTGCTGCTGCGGCCACCACTCTCCTGAACCGTGTCTAGGCAGGGCATGTCTGCCTAGGAGACGTCATCTCGCCACCATTTTCATGTTTTATGTGTTGGACAATAGTAGTGACTGGAGAGATAGGGAGAGAGACAGGGGAGAAAAAAAAAAAAAGGAGATGAATATATGTCTGCGTTTTTGCGGGGGAGTCCCATCCGGGCTAATTACATCAAGCATGAGTCATTGATCTCTAATTAGTGGAATTTACGTCTTAAGGAGGAGTAGTCTTGCAGTAATGGTCCCTCTGACATTGGTTACAGTGTGCTTGGGCCTTGGAAATTACAGTAGTGTGACAGCTTGGCGTAAAAGCTCTGGAAATGAAATAACTCATGAAGGATTTTACTTATTGCCTCTCCCTCTCGCTTAAATATTCTCAGCCCATAAGCTTCTGATATAGCAAAAATGAATAGCTACTTTGTACGATAAAGAATTGACAGGAGACTTGACTAGGAGAGGGATTCCTGCCCCGTGAGCCTTTGAGATAAGCCAATCATTACACTATGGCATGGATTTTATATCATCCCCTCCCTATAACTGTCCCACCCAGCTTGGCTATCTGCACCTCTGGAATCAGGCCAAGGAAGCATTCCAACTTAAAATTAGTTTTTTTTTTTCTCTTCCTTTTTTTTCTGTTCCCTAGTGGTGACTTTCTGTTCTCTCAAAGAAGAAACTTTACTTTCAAGAGGGCCTCAGATTCCCAGTCACACTGTTGGCTCTGCAACGATTCTGACAACAGTGTTTTATTTTAAAAGAGACATCTCGACACTGACAGACGGCGCGAGACAAGGGACATTCGTCACTCTTCTCTTATCCCCTGTGATTGTTAGCAGCAGAGGATGCCAGATGGTCAGATTTTGTGCTCATATGGTTGTGTTCCTTAGAGATCACCGTTCTTGGCCTGCTTGGCGAAAAAAAATATAGTGGGTAGCTGCTGGAAATTGAGAGCGAAGAAACAAGGCCAGGACAACACCCCTCTGCTCAAGAGAGCTGTTTTGGAGAGATTTGGTTCCCTCACAAAACGATTCCCGTGCTGTACAGGAAAATAACGCTGTTGCAGATCCTCCGAGAGAATAAGCGAAGTAGGCTCTTTTGTCAGAGCTGCACACTCATTCGAGACACCTGGGTAGTTAGGGCTGTAGCTTTGACTGTTTCTTTGATGGGAACAGAGAACGGCAACAAAGAGAATGTGCAACCTTGACACAGTGAGAGGTATCATCCTGGATGGTACAGACTGATGATGATTCGGTGCGTAATAGCTTTGGAGGGGAAGTGTTAAATTGTTCTTGATGACCTGTTCTGTCACGGACCAACATCACACGGAAGGCACAGGATGAAACAACCACCAGCCAAACTTTATCCATCCACAATCTTCAATCGTGGTCAAATATTCATCATGCAACAGTCTGTCCAGTCCTGTAACTCCTTCCTGTTTTAGATTATTTTGCATAGCAGGGGGAGAGAGAGAGAGAGAGAGCTGCAGCAGAGTGCACTCTAGTGCCTGATTGAAACATGGTGACATGGCTCAGCCTCCTTTTCATTTTACCATCTCTTAAAGTAATAATCTGCAATTTTTCTTTTTTCAATAAATGCCTGTCGTGATGCTCGCTATCACTGATTGATGCCATTTCAAATGTGATTCAGCCTATTCCCAGTCCATGCCAGCGTTTAACTTCGCTGGTCTCAACACCTGCTCTTTATTGTGTTCTATTCCAGGCGTGACCACTTCGCGGACTCCGGTCCATTCCTGGACCCAGTAATGGTTCCGCCCGAACCGCGAAACAGTTTGCACACTTTTTATTGTGTTGTGGTTTGTTGTAGCTTCTGTGCGTAAGTTTCTGTGTGTTATTTAAATCGCTCGGCCCTCTCGGCCGATCAAAGAGACGGTACAGCAGCAAGAGCTTGTATTCGGCGAGAGAGAGAAGCAAATGTATGAGAAAAAGAAAATGATGGGTTCCAGATGAATTTGTATTTGTTCAAAATAATAATGACTTTGTTTTTCTTCCAGTAAAACTGTGCCTGCGTCTGTTGTGCCTAATGTTATTCATTTTGCAACAGGAAATTTATGTTACTGGTAGGTTGTCTTGTTCAGGAAGTATTATTCCAGGAAAGTCATACCCAGTACTGCTCAGTTTGTTCTGTTTTTAAGAGAAATTCATTTTGATACTTTTATTTGTGAGTAGGCTTTATTTTATTTTTTTCTTCCTTTTTCAGAGTGTCTTATTGTGAGAATGGCTGGGAGTGGTACTTATCTGAATTGTACTTTACAACATGTTGTACTTATACACTCAGTGGCGACTTTATTAGGTCCTGTACACTTTAATGCAGCTCCGTGCAACAGCTCTGCCATAAATTCAACCTTTTACGGAAGTTTATAATGTTCAATTTTTGTTGACACTGTGGAGAATGTGTAAATTTTATTCTGTGTTTATTACTGAGGTTGTAGCTTGCAGAGGTCTTGTCCTGGACCACATTATATTGAGAGGTGTTTCTTATTTTTTTGTCCACCCGATTTATATTCATGAATAGTAGAAACAGCTCTCAATAAAATGCAGTACAACAGCAGCACTAATTATAAGCTCAGTGCCAGACATAGAATTGAATGAACACCTCTATTACTGTGACATATAGGCATCAGAAAAGTAAACTTTATGGCACAACAGTTGGATTGGATCGATCTATCAATTTATCGACTACATCCATATACAGTTGGCTTACAAATCACAAGAAAAGTTTAATTGAATTCCCTGTTTCTGTTCCATCACCTCATGTACAGTTTGGGAGGAAAATAACAAATGATTGTGATAAAAGTGATGGAAATCAAAGAACAGCCGCAGCCAATGAGCTGTGTAAAAGGTGACATAATGGAAACACTATGAACTCTCCTGGAATAACGCTGCATTCATGCCATATCTGAAAGCCTGGAAGTCTGACTTGCCAACTCATCATGACAACTTGGGAGTGTTGAGGCGTTCATTCAAATCAGTGCGGTATCACTGCAAACAAGAAGACAGATTTGTAGGCTAATAGTCGACACTAAAGCTAACACTAGCTTGTTGTATGAATGAAGTGAATAAATGTGTGGACAAGTGTAGAGCATTAGCGATCTATACCAAGCGTCATTATGTTTCCACGATGAACTCCATGCCTGTCAATCTAATCCAAATCCTAACAAAACACTGGGCTGACAGAACATAAATATGCGGGAATACATGGCATGATTTAGATGGAAATTATGGACTGAGGATTCACTGGGCTGACATCTTATTAGTACATATCTCCAGTATGTGCAGACACTGACCTTCCATAGATTATGTACAGCGAGAGATGTGCATTTCAAGGTTACACCTGTCGGTAAATAATGTTACCAAGGACGGTGCCAGCAACATAATTTAATTAGTCTATCGCAACCTAATCTAAACATTTTGGGCATGTGTTTTTTTTTTGTGTTTAACAGCAGAACATGAGAAATAGCATGAAAGAAAGCAAAGGTCTTTATGTGCACCAGCTTATTGTGCAGGCTGCCTTAAAGATCACCTAAATGCAGTGACACAGCACAGTTAAATTAAAAAAAAAAAGGTGCATCACAACATCAGACACGTCCTGCATCTCACGTCTTCCCCTTCACCATCATGCCCATTAACCACTATTGAATCAGGCTTCTATGGAGACACGACATTCCCCCTGCACAGAAACATTTACACGGCATCTGCTTGCTGTTCATTACATGTTTTGTGTTGGTGCCTGTGAATCTGCATGTTGAGGAGAGGGCCAAATGGATAAGAAGCTCTTCTTGAAAAGATAATGTAAAACCTCTTGCAGAGTACAGAGTAGGGCTACTAATTTGCGAGTGCGACTGGAAATCATCGCTGCCTTGGGTTGCTGTGCTGCCGGCTCAGTCTTTTGCATGAGTCGGTTCAGTCATCGAGGGATTACAAAAAGAAAGATAGAATGACGAAATCCGAGAATAACACTATCCTGGCTGACACCAGCTGCTTGGGATAGCGAGGAGTTGTCACTCCCACATCTGGACAGACTCCATTCATTTGGCGGTATTAGCTCAGAATTTGACTGTTGCATTTGATTGGTTCTCATGTTTGAATTCGCGGCGCCCCAACCCCCGTCTGCCAATCAAGTGAACGTGTGCGGCCCGTCAACCCGCTACTGTATGCAATCGGCTACGATTGCGGTTGAAATTTGTTCGTTTCAAATTGGGGATACCAGCCGACAGCAGATGTCACAGGCACCGTCCCCCTCATTATCCAAGTGAAAAGCCGGCAAGATCAAAAGAACCCTCTAAGATTTGAGAGAAAGTCTCTTAAATCTGGTGTTAGCTTCAGCTAATATAACAAAGGCATGACTTCAGGTTTTTCAGGTCATTATTTTAATGAGTTTACACTGTATAATCTGGTTTTTTCTTATCATTCGCTTTTTTACTGTTATGAGCAAAGCCTTCTTGGCATGCTTTCCATACTGCACAAAAGCTACGCCCAGCACAGACAGGAATATATCCATCAGAAAGTTTGCCTGTTTTCTGACGGCGCAGTGTGGCCTCATCTGCTAACCACGCACATGATGCAGAGAAACCAAAGCAATCAATCATGGAAGTTATTTAACACATTCCAACCACACTGTAAAGCGCCAAAAACCACTGGAAAAGAAAAAAAAAAGTAACCAATCGCAACTACTAATTCACTCTTTCACGTTTTCGTGTTTTGTTATTTTTATGTTGAGTTGCTCCTAGGCGGCACAGCGTTTTTTTTTGCAGTCACGCCAATACTCTCAGTGGAAGAGCCGTAGGTTTTCTACAGGATGTTTGTTTATTTGAAGGTGTGGAAATGGCTGTCAGTCCTGTGACGTCAAAGCGCTCAGCGGCACTGTCGCTGGAAAACACAGTACAAAACCACAAAGAAATAATCACTCACCACCTGAAGTGCTGCCAAAAACAAGAAGCATGCTAATTATTGCTCTGATGGTACAGTAGATTAATTTGTTAATTCTAATTGCTTAAAGACCTTGACCAAACATTTCTTCCCCTCAGTCGCTACAGCAGATGCACGTTATGTTTTTGGTGTTGCTCTAATTTTGTGGTCAAGTGATGCACTAAACGCTGGGGCACACACCATGCCAAATTTAGAAAATGTTACAAAGAAAAGCTTTTCAAAAGCTGCAGTATGCATAAGGTAGAACCCTCCTTCATAGCTTATTCTCAACAGCTGCACTCCTCTGTCTGGGGGGTTGGAAGGGGGGTGTTTTAAATTAGAACTGCAATTTAACTTTGACCAAATAGAAAAAAAAAAGAAAAAAGAAAAGCAAAAACATGCTACCAAACCAGGACACACTCTTCTGCCATAGCAAAGCTGCTTTTAATAATTCATTAGCCGTGCCGAACGTCCCACAGTCTCTTCAGTCCCAGCAGTGGATTTTTGTAACCTGAGCTGCTTTGTGAGTCCCGCACTGTTGTGACTGAGAGGTGACGCGGCTGCACGACGGTTTCCAGGGTGTTTGCTTATTGTCATTTGTGTCCTTTTCCAAACCAGTTTTGACAGGTTTTTACTTGAAGGCAGACATGATGGCATTACTTTAATAAGAGGCAGTGGTCACAGTGGCATTCCTCCTGTGCAGTGACTATGAAAGGAGTAATGTGTGGATCATGTCCCTCTAGCTGGGTTGCCTCATTAAATGGCTGGAGTGGAGTGATTGGCTGCAGGGGTGATGCATTATTGATGAGAGAGCCTGATTAATTGAAAATATCCTCCGCAACAGGAGTGTGTGTGTGTGTGTGTGTGTGTGTGTGTGTGTCTGGTGGGGGGCTGCAGTTAGTGGCTTTATTTTGTGTGAGCAACTAATCAGTTGATGCACAGAATACATATTTTTGATTGCACTCTTGCATGCATATTCACTGCAAAGACAATCATAGGCACATACACATTGTATTTTTACAGGATTTATAAAAGTGCAGCACACATGGGGAGTGGTGTATTAATCAATCTGAAGAAAGTCATGTAGTATTAAGCAATAATAGATATTTATGTCAGGGGACTGACTGCATTGCTCATCTCCCAGGAGGTTGGTCTCCTGTGCCTGTGACACAGCATGAGCAGTGTGAATAAATGATGAAGCTGTCAAGAGATGAGCCACAGGACAAAAATGAATTAGCAAAAGTAATCAAATGCTAACAACACCAAACAGGATGTTACAGCACTTCCATTATCTTGTTGCCTTCCCTGCCTTTGTCAACATGCAAATTTAGTCCATTCTCTGCACTGAGCTTCCATTAAGAACCATCAAGGCTGCCATCGGGATTCTGTCTGAAGTTATGCCAAGGGAAATTACGAGCCCTCTTATCAGCCGCCAATAACCAATGACTTATATATAAAGCTAAATTAGTTGAAATTCATAAAGATAAAGAGAGAATACATTAAAGACTGACTCACTTCTGGGGAAGTTTAAAGGACATAAACTCGTTTTTATATACCTTAGTTTGATGCGACACCTTATTATTGCTTCCAGTGTGAACACCATTATATATTCAGAAATAATGAGAAAAGATGAAAGAGTGTGCAAATGTAAGATCAACCTCTACGCCTTGGTGTTTCATCACCTACACACAATATGTTACATGCTCATTGTGAGATTGACTATAGCATTAACCAGAGGCCTGTGTCACTCGAGGCGAATGGGCAATGAAAACATGGATGCTAGTTACACGGTAGACTGAGATGCTGATTTGTTTCCCTACTCCTCAGACTGGGGATATTGTGGATAACATGCAAATAAACCTAGCATTTCAGTCGAGTCGTAAAACAGGCAGGTAGACCAAGACTAAAATCTCACAGGCGAAGAAATGTTATCTCCAGCTTACTGTACATCCCAGCTGCCTGACTCCTGAGGAAGTGAACGTAACATAATGAGCCCCGGTGCAGAAGGTCAGCCTTTACATTCATGTTAAAGGTTAGCGTGTGCAGCATTATTCATCTTTCTTTGGTGATGTGACAGACGAACAGAAAACAGAGCACAGAGATCAAACCAATCAAGAGCTGACAGGAATCTCAATCTTTCCTGTGTTGCACCGTAATATCCAAATATAATGAGTTGTAAACATCCTCCGGAATGCTAAACACACACATGTGGGACTCGTGGACCTATTTATGATATCAATATGTGACGGAGATGGAAACAGATGAGTTTGAAGTCATGGACAGGTCTGAAAAGTGATAAAGACCTTCTATTGATAATGTTGATATTAACATTCCAATAAAACTGATTAACATTGTCTTTTAAAAGTGAGTGTAATGTGCCATTTTGGTGTGCAGCAGAATCCCTCTGCATTATTTTGCTGCCTGCTGGGCATCTGACATTTTTTGTAATTATTTACTGTAGGCAGCCTTTAAGCAATATATTTATCATGATTTGTTCGCCCCAGGAGGGTTGAACTGTTGTTTTCTTGTCGCAGACTGCACGACGTGACCTGGAAAGTAGAGCCCATTACCCAGCACTTTATAGACTGGAAGCAGTCTGCAAATGCCTGGCTGTTGAGTGGTCAAGCTGCACCTGGGCCGCAGGTATCAAGGACTGCCATCAGGTGTTAGATTTTGGGTGACTGTAAAGTCAGCTGACATTGCTACGCGGGGTGTGCTGCATTGCGTCTGATGGCAGCAACTAGATACCACCCAGTATCAAGATTTCCTTAAAGGAAAAGTTCACCCAGAAAACAAAAAAAAATGTATATATTTTCCCATATCCAGGTGTTTTCTGTATGATTTGGTGCGGTGTCCCATCTGCCACCGTCTCCTCACCCAAACTCAGTGGGACTGGTTGGGTATTCTCTCGAGGGGCTCAAACGGTCAGAAATTTATATGTGAAAAACTCAACAGCAAGAGCTCTTTCCAAAAACAGTGACATGGATACCCGACATAATCCACAGCCCCCAGGGGGTGCAGAGTTTTGTGGGGAACGATTTCCTACCGAGGAACACCAGCACATTGTATCTATCCTCGCCACATTTGTACTCCTTGGGGGTGAAAGTTTTGCTGCCTGTCAAATGCTTGCTGCAGGGGAGCAATCTTTGCTTCGTGTTCAATACTGACTGGGGGCTATTAGCAGGTATTGGGCTGTCCAGAAGGTTATGCTCAATACTTCATTACGTTTGGCTTGTCTTGACGCTAGTTAGTGGATATATTGGATATTTAGCAGAGGTAGTGTAGGTTATCATAATTACAAATGTGAAAGATACAACATGGGAATTATGTTTGTTTTAAAAGAAATCATGCATCACTTCTGCCAATCTTTTCACTGCCTGGCAAGCTAATTATCCATCAGCCACTAGCAAGCAAACAGCTGATATGAGCTGAGGTGGAAGTTCTGGTCAGCAATTCACAAAAGGAAACAGCTGGCAACTTTAAATGCACGCAGATACTGATGATAAATTCAGGAAGTTTGATATAGTTTATTTTGCTTTCAAAATAAAACATATTCACTGTCTCTATCCCCAAACTTGGGGAACTGTATTCCAGGGATTGCACCATTGCATCTTCACAAGGTTCTCACTCGATGTAAGAATTTACCCTTAAAACAAGAAAATATTTATTTCCATGATCTAAGACAGTCCAAAATACACTTGTGAACATGAACATCTCCTCCAAAAGTAGGAACCTGACAACGAGGACTACAGTCTATCAAGATGACTGTGTCCAGGGGCATCAGCAAGGGATGAAAGTAAGTTTAACTGTTCAGAGAAAGTAACTCTTTATAATTAAACTGGGGATGAAAAAACCTTTTGTGGCTCCGCAAAATCAGTTTTTTGCTCATTTGTCCACTGAGCACTTTATAATTGCCTGTGCCATCTTTCCATGTTGATTACAATTTAATTAAATCTCACATGCATCTTAGGTGTCTTATTTTTTTTTTGTTTGTTCGTTTGATTTTTTATTTATGTGTTTTGATTTGGAGACGGTTATTGTTTGGACCAGGCAACATGACATGAATTAATTATTGAAGCCTCACAGGCTGCATAATTACAGGATGAAAACGTGTGCATGGAGCATTTACAAACGCTGAGAAAAGCCAGGCCGCTCCGGTTGAATCATAGGATGTTAAGAAGTAGCTTTGATAAGTCACGACTCACAGCACATATGCATTAGTGACCTGAGGTGCACCGGTGGGCAATACAAAGGGCTGTGGCTTGAGTGGTGAATGCCTCCCCGCTGCATCACAACCTTGGCGGACACACCACCAGGCTCGTATATCTGCAGACGAGGCCATTAGCACTCTCCAAAGTGTCTGTTTATTTCAGTGAGACGGAGTATTTAGATGGATAAGTTAAAATGTCTCCCAACATCAAAATCAGGTGATGTGTTGTAGGCTCACTAATCTCTCAGCCTCTCATTTTCTTGCCTCTTTGCCCTTTGATATGCCTGTGCTGTGTGTAAATTAAATATAACATTAAAAAAATAAAAATAAATAAATCTGAGGCTTTTTGGTAAAGATTTCTCATGTACCTTCCACTCTGTATTGTCCTTTTAGTTGGTCCTTTTTCATCTGAAGACCACTGATTGTAGATAATGGCTTATTCTTCAGAAAATCAATCAGATTCCTTTTAAAGATTCTTGATGTGTGTGTTGGCTTGCTGGTAATGGTGTTTACTCTGCTGAGCTTATGGCCATGGTGAATGGGAATCCATTGAAAACTCACCAAAATTTCATTTAAGAACCTCTGAACATTCGCTATCTCGATAAAGGCCACCCATGTCACCAAATGTGTGTGCCAATTTATTTATGTGTTTTTTTTTTTCCCCTCAAGGTCAACACGGTGTGAACAAAAAGGTACGGGGAAACATTCATTATTTTTAACAAAGCCTGGACGTTGCTGCAATCGCACCCGCTTCCTGTTTCAAATGAGGCCCGTGTAACTGGGAAGTCATACACACTGTAACAAAGCAGAATGGTGGATCATTTCCTGGAAATCAGGTGCTGTAACCCAGCCTATAATGTACAGTGTTACAACAGCAATAACTGACATGATTTGGAAATATATTTCAACATTTTTTACTCTTTTTGTGCAAAAAAATATACACTTTATTTACTCAGTGAATAAAGTAAGAAGAGTGAAGGACTAAAGATCAGATTTCTTGATTTGAAGTCATTTTTAATCAAGGTTTTCACTGCAGTATAATTGCAATGCCAAAGTCTGCCAGACGCAATGTCAATATCAACCCAGTTAGCAGTGTGTTTTCTTTGGTCGCCATGCCAACTTACTGTAGACTTTCATCAGGGTTATTGGCAATGACGCTGGGTTAATATTTGATGGGAATGGAAAGGGAAAAAAAAAATTGAGAGAAATCATTCGCGGTCCCAAGAAAATTCTCATTAGCAAAAGCCAATATTTTGCAGGTGATGGGCCAGGAATATGGTGAACTGTCAATATTCCTGGAACCTGGTTTAGTTCAGTGGCATTTGAAAAGAAGACGAGGTGGTAATCAATGTTCTGTGATTGCATGTCTGTGCATTTCCTGCAGAAAAAAAATATATGCTAATTTCCTAAACACAGCAACGGTGTTGTTAAGAGGTTCCCTCTCAGGTTTTTTATGTCGAAGCATTAAATACACACCTACACTGCGCTGTACAGTCAACACTCCCGTCAAGTGTCAGGTTGTACATGTCCTTGATGATGAGAAAGATGAATATGTAATGTTTTTGAATATATTATCAAGTACAATATGTAACAATATACATGTTGTGTAGATGACTATAATGCAGAAGCAGGGGTTGTTAGTCAATGCCAGTCAATCCACTGTAAGCTTGGTAACTGCTGAAATATTGAGCTTTCAAAATGGCCAAGCTGCTCCAGCCTCTATGTTTTGTTTTGGGGAAAATCTCCCCCTCCCTCCCCCCCGGTGCACAAGTGTAGCCAGGCCGCTGCTGGCACTGCAGGCTGGTGTTAGCCAGCCTAACACACACATTTCAGGCTGCTGAATGCTTGGACTTGTTCACTCAGCTTGGAATAGGTAGTGAACCAACCACAATCATGACACTGATGATCTGCTTTTACATTTGCTGTTCAGGTTACCAACATAG
>OMLB01042905.1:122571-134233 GCA_900302555.1 Myripristis jacobus
TCAGGTTACCAACATATGTTATATGTATAGTGTTGGCCAAACACTGCTATTTCTTTTCTCCTGCACTCTTGTCCTATGTATAAATATCTTTCAGGCAATAATCTCAGAACAACTTGTTACTGTAATAGCAAAGCACTCCAACCACGTTTTAACCAAAAAAAAAATTCCCTTGTTTCCTGCAGCTGTTGCTTGACCTGATTTTTCTTGTTTTTTTTTTTTTTTTTTTTTTTTTTTTTTTTTTCACTTTTCTAACCTTATGTGTGAATTCAACCTGTGCTATGGTCTAGAAATATTGGCTCTGAATATGATAAATGAAATAGTCTACTATTTATCTTACAATTATAACTCCCATGCTCGTGAGTCTGTGTATCGACACAAATGCCACTACATGGTGCTAAAGCCGCGGCAGCATTTCTGCAAAACTTAGCTCATGGCAGAAAGTGATGACAAAACATAACTAATGTGTATTTCAAGTTATTATTATAATGGCGCCATAAAATTTCCCACAGTCCCAGAGCCAAACATCTAAGCATGGGAACAAACAACATGTAGGCTGTCTTCCAATCCACCTAGCAATGTATACAACCTGTAGCCGGAGAAAAGAGGCAAGTCTCTACATGGAAACTGCTCAGACACATCTGTGCATAAAAGCTATGAACACAATGAAGATACATAAATGCCAGAGCAACACTGCAGACAGGTTTGATGGCATTTCGCTGACCGTGTCTCCTTTTTCAGTGCTGTTCCCAGCATCCCGCTGGTCAGTAATGAACTTTTTTTGTAAAAAAAAAAAAAAAAAACTGTCCGATAATACGCAGTGGCACATGCTGAGAATCAAACTCAAACAGGAAAGCAACATCACAGTGGTTCCCATGGCAACCTGCTAGTGTGAGAGCAGGACATGTGGTACATTATTGACCCTGGAAAATCTGCTTATTCGCTGTAGTTTTTAACTAGCCATTTAGTCCACAGCACTTAAACAGGAAATTCGGCAGGTACACATTTGTGCCTTAATAACAAATTTTCCAATTTATGTTGCCATGGTAAAGGGTGGCAGCTGCCGTTCTCCGCTGCACACAAACACCACCCTTGTGCTAAAGCTCCCTAAAAATGACATAATGCACCTTTAACTACTTCACCTTGGAGTTTGGTTTTTCACCGACAAAATGGCACTGTTGTTCCCTCATGTCTACAGACAGCGTACTGTGTGTGTGTCTCAATGTGAATTAAATAATGTGATTTCAACCATTTTTCACTTACCTCCTGTATAAAGTCATGGACTAGAGTATCACAATACAATGACTTTTAGAAAGATGGTGGAAAAAAAAAAAGTTTACACTCAGAATCCAGCTTGATCCCATTACTTTACAGTGATTAGACTGCAGCCTGGGCCTCTCATGCCTGCCAGATTCATGTACTTACCATGTCTCACTGCATGCTCCAGTCCCTCTAATCTACGTTTGATGAGTGCAGTTCATGAGTCCATTAATCTCGGCGGCAGCACTGTGGATATACTGTATGTTTAAAGCAGGAGGAAAAGATGTGGTCGAGGCAACCTGCCAGGCTGTCCTTGTAAATAATAATCTGTAGTGACCTGCCTGGTTAAGCAACGTATCAAACACAAGGATAATAACACCCATGATTGACCTCCAGTTCCATTTAAAAGTGGCTTTCTCAAAACTAAAGGACTCTGTATAACCGCAGAGCTGAGATCCAGTTGGGGAGCAGCCATTACCTACTTAAGAGGGAAATACCAAGCAACTTTCACATAGACTTTTTCATATTTTTTCACATGGTAAGGTAGCCTTGGCTTCTGAGCTACCACAACATATTCCGTACACATTTATGCAACCAATATTTGTGATGGACAAATGTAATTATGACTGCTGATGATGAGCCCAAGATTTACATTTATGTAGTGACTATGAGACAAACTATAAATGATAAATACTTTATATTGGATAAGGCATTTGCTGATGTTGGGTGATGTTAAATTATCTTTTTCCCTTTGCATTGTGTGAATTATCATTATGGTGCACAAGAAACTGATTATTTGCCACACAGGCGAGAGCGTCAACAGTGTTTTGGTTTGTGGACTGTTCATGCTCTACTAGTTCAGATCTGAATGGGGCAGGTAAACAAAAACACAGCCGGCTACTTTAAATATTATATGCAGTGCCACCAAATCATAATCAAGTGGTGCAACATGTTGCTGGCCTCTAGACGATATTTGCAGATGTTTGCAGAGACCGGGAGCGAGGTTGTGTGTCTGCTTTTTTTCTTGCCCACTTTAAGTGAGGGGGGGTCGTCCCGTCCACTGTAAACTTGTGAGCATGGGCTGCATACTGGGCTTTAAACAAACTTGAACTCGAACTTGAACCGCTAAGCGAACGCCTTGTAAGATTTGTCCTCTGACACGATCAGTGGAACTTGTGCACGGAGAGAGTGATGTGCCGCTCCGGGTGCATGTGAGGACCTTGGCAGAGGAGCTCTGAATGCGTCGAAGGCAGCTGAAGGTCTTGTTCGGGCCAATAAAAAATGTTCTGAAGGTAAGTGGTGTTTATCTCATAGAGGCTTTTTTCTTCAACCCCTCAACTCCTCCTGATTCCAGGTGCGCTGCCAAAAAAGAGATCAAAGCAGACCCTCTCATCTTTGACTGTTTGATGATGTACACGTTGCCACTGCCTTTGTAGTGCTCCAGTTTTGTGGGGCCACTGAGATAAGAAATTGGCAGGCAGAAATATAGATGTTTATGTCTTCATAAGTATGATGACTCCAAACGAGGCAACTCAACAAGTCCAGATATCAACAGAGTCTCGCCTTTTCTCAGATTATCAAACTTGTCGACACATTTTTAACACATTCTCCTCTCGCCGTGCCTGAAAGACAGCTATATGTTAAAACCTGATACTTGCACCAACAGGGTTCAACTGCTCACGCTCCAGCCTTGCAGTTTTCTGACTAAAAAGATATTTTTTGGACAGCTTTTCATTCTTTTTTTTATTTTTATATTTGTACGGCATTGTTTTACAATATAGTCTCTGTTATGGAATTATTATTCAGTGCAGAGTGAGCTGTTCAGAAGTCCAAAATTTGATTCAGGTTCTCACACATAGCAGTGCAAGGCTATATCACAGGAAATACTCTGAATTTCCCAGAGCGAATATATTCTGCTATCAATTTATTCCTTACGTCCCAAAATGGAATAGCTCAGTGTTTGATACAGCTTTCATCACATCACCAATGTTATAGATATCACTTCATCTGAGTTCATTTGGTAATTGATTTTCACAGTAGAATACACAAACAAACATTTTTTTGGCCCTCAGTTGCTGTGTGCAGATATTGAACGGGGGGAGGCTCTCAATCAAACGAGGGAAACTGAAGAAAAGGCATCCACAGGGGATCCTGATGACAGTCCGAGCCATAAAAAGCTGGATGGAGACCACAGATTGCAATCAATTGTTGGCCAGTCCGCTCTTTCTCAGAATGCAGCAAACGACCTCTTTATTAAATTTAGATCAAATAATATCAAACATTCGTTTTGATATAAAGTGTTTTTCATCTGATTTTTCGCGCTCCAACTTTTTGAAGGCTCATCACTCCTTGTTGGCCAATTACACAAGGCTGTTAATTTTTGTGATGTGATTTTGTAGCCGCTGAAATAACAGTTTTCTATCTTTATTTCTCCCAACAGACCGGTTCAAGCCAGTTGACTCTGACCCAGCCCTCCTACTGGTCCGGGTGAAAAATGCAGATACAGTATGATCACGGGATGGATGGATCATGGAATCAGCAGATGCCAGACCTCAATCAGACTGCATTTCATGACTTGACAGAGGACCTCAATATTTTTTTTTTTATATATAAAAGTCACACTTTGATTCCATTTTAGGGGTTCATTGTATCACCACGTCCTGCATCGACAACTGGCAAAAGGAAAAGGTGTTGCTCAATTCAGCACAGGATCCTAAATCATTCCACGTCAATATAATGTCCAGTAGGGCTTGGTAAAATGACCCATTAAACCTCCCCTCTAGAACTGATGGCCACTGTTAAATAGCCCACAGCGATGCATTTTGTAGATGTAATTATGTTCCTCAAATAAAATAATTTACTCTCCACATTCCGGCCAGCCAGTCTGTAATTATTGTTGAACCCAGGTCCTTTAACGTTTTAATCAGGCTGTGATATCGAACTGCTCAAGTTTTAATTAAAAAATGAGCAGGAATTAAACACCGCTGTATAGGATGGGGCAGGATTGGCAGGACTGTCAAACACAGAAAAACGAGTGTGCTGGATTGCTCATTTGCAATGTAGATTACTTTTTGGAGCAAAACAATAGGATTATTGAAATCAAATTCTGACCCAATGAATAAAACATGATAAGCTTTGAAAATAATGGCAAGAGGAAAATAGGCCAAATAAATGTTCATGAATTCAGAAATGAATGTTTATCATTTGGTATACTTAAGAAATAAAAAAAAGTGAAAGCAGTGCAAACAGGTTAATTCCAGGGAGCTTTGCATTTTAATCATGCCATGCCTTCCAGTCAGCTATCTTCTAATATGTAAGGTTGCTATTTTTTCCCCCCGCTATGTTTGTGCAGTGTTCACAGTGTTTGGACCTTTGATTTTTAAAGCAGAAATAACAAACAAAAACAAAAACAAGGGTAGATGGGAGGAGAGCGTGCTATTTATTGCAGCATCGCCATGGAGATGTGCACCAGAGTCCCCATCCTCGGAGCGCAGACCGTCACTTGGGTGGTCGCCCCGGTGACAACGAGGCAGGAAAGCCTCAGGGAACTCACACGAGACCGTCTCCAAGCATCCTCACGCTGCTATAATCACAGTTCTCGGTCTATCCTATTTATGATCATCCTCATGACAGTGATAAATTAGCAAGGGGGTGGCTCTCACTTGTACACAGCGCTGTGATGGAGTTCAACACCATTTGATGGGTGAAAGCGAGGAGCTTGAGGAAGATTTGTCGATGCGGGAGTATGAGAGAGTGTGAGTGTGTGTGTGTGTAATAGAAACACTTGGCAGCTCATCGTGTAGAGGTTGACGTCAATGTCAAAAGTGAGATCCTGTGACAGACGCCATTAAATATTTAAAAGTGTTGATAGTGCAACTGGAGAGTGTTCCTGTGCCATTCGGATACAGTCGCTTTAAAGAGCTCTTGTGGACACGAGCTGTTAATTTTCCCCTCTGCCCCCCGTCTTGCGTCTTCATACCCAGACACCAAACTCTGTGCACATTCAATTATTCACGGGGGCATCCATGAATGCTCTTTGAAATTATCACCAGTCATGTTTTTTTTTCTTGATCTTTATAAAACACAGGGCAAACTGTATGGGCCCATCCTTTGCATGCTGAAAACAATAAATATATACTGAAGATGTATTTCCTGCTGTTTGGTTCCTAATTTCAGTCCCTCACGCAAGAGATTTGCCCAGAAATTCAGTCATTAATGTATCGCCAGATGGCAGTTAATCATCTGTCTGCATCACTCTGAGAATATATCTGCAATCAGTCGCTAATTAATCAGAATGTGTGATGAGGTTTTAGGGTATCAAAGTATTACAACCATTTGCAATCCAATCACTCAGCATTGATAATCTCTATGAAGTGATGACGGTGGAGAAAAAAAAAAAAATGTATGTTGCAATTCGATTAATCTGAGTGCTCATTTTGAAGCCGCTGATGGCCAATTTTGCGAGCGGACACGTTGAGAAACCGGTCACATGGGAATCCAAATATTGCATAGTTGGGCTGAACAATTAATTAAAATGGTATTGAAATCACGATATGGCCCAGTGCAACACTCAGATCTCAGGGGCTGTAATTATTTTTTGATAAAGGTGAAATGTTGAAGAAAAATATGCTTGTTTGGAGCAGAAGTCAACAAAAAATGTGTCATTTCAATAGCTTTTTCAGTGAAAATGAAAATTAGAATGCAAAGATGATCATTCCTACTAAAATTGTTAATCATATCGCAATTGCAATATCTTCAAAATTAATGGCAATGTTGCTTTTACCATATCAGTTGAAGCATTTACAACAGGGCAGGACGTGCAGCAGGAGATATCTATGTTTCCAGGGCCACATTTGTTGACGTTTTGTAATATTAGTTAAAACTTTTACTGAAATTTACTGACTTACTGGAAACGCACAGTCAGATTATGCATGTTTATTAATGTAACAGCTCTTTTGGACATGGTGCTCCTCAGCTTGAAAACACAACACTCGAGGGAAGATAGGGCTCCGGTAATGCAGGGTGGACGCCAAGTAATTCCCCTTCAAAACCTGTGATATGAACGATGCAGCTAATCAAATGCACTTGACTTATCTGTGAAATAGTGTATTGGACATCCGCGGAGGAGAGTGTTGTTGGCCAGGCACCGGAGTTCAGTGAAAATGACTGTTTAACAGCTGTCATCTCAAGACTGGCGTGCCGTCACACCGCCTGGAACACATCCATCTGAATGTCTTCGGCATCCTCTACATGGCACAGTCTAAAAAAAAAAAACACAGGAGAGACATTAAAGGAAGTTGCTGCTGTGACTTAAGGGAAATATATATAGTCTTTGTATTTTAAGACAGATGTTCCGGCCTTACTCCATCCAGTTATCCCGGCGTATGCGTGATATACAGTATAAGTGTACTTAAAGCAGCTTGGCTAGGACAGCCAAACCCGTATTTTTTTACGGTGTATCCCTTTAACAGCACTCCACGATCCCTTCTTTTATAGATACTTCACGAACTGAACAAAATCCTTGGGCTTGATTGCACGATGCCCCATCACGGTCATCTTGTAGCATATGGTGTCTGATTATATTGCACTGTAAAAGAACAGGTTGATTTTCACCACAGCCTTCCAGTTTGTTGATGAGGGGAAAATTAAAAAATTGGGCTGCAGCCTTACCTGGCATCACCTGTGAGACATCTGAAAGCAGATTCAGAGCTCCTCAAATGGACTAGGCAACCTATTTCTAGTCCTAAATCTCCTGGTTTGCCATGTCATACATTTGCAAGAACATCCAAACAGGCCATCTGTTACATGGGGTTTTCATTAGTGTTAGACCACTATATCAATTTACTGATACGGCCTTCTATTAAATATTGGAGATCGGCCAGTCAGGGCCATCCACTGCTCATATGATGGAGGTTCTTCTCTGACCACAGCTACATAAAAACTGTTTATAAAACCTACATTGAAATGCTACTTTCTTTCTCATTAAGTTTATTGATAGTGTTTTTCCTCTTTTTTTTTCATTTAAAGGCAACACACAAACAGTCCCAGGTTTTCGCCTGCCTTTGAATAAGAATAGAGGGTCACCCTGCTTTTAAGAGCTGCTAACCCCAAAATAATTTCATTATCATTTCTGGGCTTTAATGGAGAGATTTAATGTCTCATGAATTAAATGTTGTTTCAGAGGCTTTTTCCTCACCCAACCACGAATAAATTCTGAGCAATAGCAGAAAATCTTTGTCGTTGTTTTGCATACAAATGGCCAAATTCACTGATATTGAATATCAGCACAAGCTATTAGCCACAGAATCAGCAGCTTCAATACAAATGATAAGTAATGGTGTTTCCTTTCAAAAACCCAATATAAATCAAATTCTAGCTTTCGGGTTAGGATAAAAATGGAGGTATACTTGCAGTGACTGTATCTTGATACTTCTGATGCAAAAATGTTCACAGTTTTTCAGCAGCACTAAATACTAGACTGGATCTGACAGATTGCTTACAGAACCAGTTAATTACCATATTAGTCATTAGGCAGTGCAATGCAGAGTTAAAGGCTGAATCAGATATAATCAAATCAATCCGAATGATGAATCCTTGAATTGTTCATAATTATATTTGACATACCTCCCAAGTTTTAAATATAGTTTCACTAGCTTCAGCGGCCGTATTTGTCCTGTTCTGAGTAACAAGCATTGACATTCATTGGCAGGATCAAAATAATGGCACTCAGTTAAAGACTGGTTATCTGCCCTTGCTGCGGATGAAACGTATTTCATTCCTGATGCGTTGTTAAAGCTGCTCCAGCTTCACTGATCAATTATACAACAGAAAAGAGGGGAGAAAAGGCAAGAGCACAAGGTTGAAAACCAGCGGAACTTTGGGTTGAGATGGGTGAGGGTTTTTTATGGAGTAAGGAGGAATGGAAGATAAGCTGAAAGAGGTAATGGAGAAGTCCCCTTGGGAAGGGCCAGCCTGGAAGCCAAACCGCCTCCGCAGATTGGATTAATATTGCATGGCCGCCTGCGCAGGGCCCCTCTGAAGGAACACTGATTGCCTCATTCGCTCTTTCACATCCTTCAAAAGGAAAACTTATCAAAATACTACAAAAGTGAGCTGGCAGTGAAAACAAAGCCCGCTTCATCCCTTGAAAAACAGCAATGACACAAAAAAAGCTTTCAAATGGTTTCTCTGAAGAGGACCATGGCAAACAGTAAGAAGTAACAGGTAGCTTTTATCCCTTATTTATCTTGTTCTAATGACAGCAAAATAAAAGATGCTTTGCTGTACTTTGGACCTGCCTGGGTAAAAGAAGCAAGGTTGCCGCGCACTTTTTCACACAGTGTTTGTCAGCAAGGTTATGTGTGTGTGAATAATGGCTTTAACAAGACCTGTGCCATGACACAATGTACAACGTATTGCACAACAAGGACTTGAACCTTGTGAGCTTGAACTCGCTTGTTCCTGCTTTGCTCGGCGTTAAGAGAATTATGCACTTCACAAATTTCATTCTTCATACAGAGTTAAATTTTACATCGACATCTGGAAGAGATGTATCGACCCGCTGAGTCCTCGCGTGTGCATCAGCAAGGAGCAGAATTCATTCGCTGTTTTCACTCACAGGCTTTTTCTTGTGAATTTCCTGGAGCTTTTCAACAGACAGTCCAGTCATTTACCAAATTTATTCTGCACAGGCTATCTCTCCGGCCAATTGTTTCATTCATTGTGAGCTACAGTGGTGTTTCTAAGGGAGTTGAGGCTGTTGTGTGTGTGACAGGGTGTGTGTGGGTGGGTGGGTGAATCACCCTCTGAGGTCCAGTGGACTGTGGGACAGGAAGTATGACTAGTTCAGAAGCCACAATGCACACGAGGCCATGGTTCAGGACTATATTGTGTATTTCCCCTCTCCAACTCAGAGACGCTGCCGGGCTCCGTGTTCTGACCTCCCTGGTTTATGACTCTCCATGGCCCAGGGGGATCGGGCCAGGGATGGCGGAGAGCGGGCAGCACTCGCCCTCCAATTTGTCATGTTTTTCTTGCTGTCCGTGCCACTGCTCCCTGCAACTTTTGATGAATGAGAGGAGCAGTTAGGACACCTTTACCCTCTCTCCGTCACGCACAGTAACCATGCAGTTAAAAATGTGGGTGACTGGAGGCATTTTGCGACTAGGACTAAGCTGGGTCGCTCTACACTGGGTGAGCACTTAATTAACCTGATCGTGGTTGATTTTGCGAAATAAGCACGGTGCATGATGGGATTTGTCACAGGAAACTAAACGGAGGTTCACGCTTGGACAGAATGGATCCAGATTGGTAGGAAAGAGCCAAAATTACTGGTACTTTTGTGTAATCCATTTTGGCAGATGTCATTTTTCAAATGCCGTATTTTGACAGGGTGCTCCAAGGTTTTTCTGAACAGTGATTGAATACGCGCACCACTGTCAATAAATTGCACGATAGGAGCTTAGCTCACACTTCCAAAAATCTGTTTTCATAAAGCATCTAATAACAGTTTGATAGAGTGCCTGTCTGTTGCAGCTAAACAAATCAATGGATGTGAGGCAGTCGATGAGGCATTAAGACGCTGCTCAAGCAACAGCCGTTGTCTTGAAGGCCATCTTCTGGTTGGCCTCAGGAACTGCGGCTCCTTGCTACAAGACACCATCATCAAGCCTTTAATTCAACTCAAAGGGACCACTGAGGAAAGACTCCTCATTCAGAGTGGTGTCAATTTACAGATAAAACACAAAAATAAAATAGCATTAAGCAGTATAAAATAGAGAGAGATATGATACATGACAGAAAAAGAATATAAGGAATTTAACTGTAACACAAACCCAGCTGCCAAATACTGTAAAGTGAAATAAGCATGAAATTACATGTGTCTACATCATTAAAGAGGAGTAAAGCCCACACACCACTGTCCTCGATGTATATGCTCATTATATGCCTAATTATGTATGCATATGTAATTACAGGATTACTCTATTCCATGGTTTTTGTCTGTTGAGGCTAAATGGTCCTGACCCTAGTCAGTTCTGCACCGTTGATGAGTAGATGGTTGCATTCTTGAGTTGACACTCAATTTTGTATGTAGTGCACACACAAACAGAAACAAATATGGGAATAAAAACATAAAAGCAAAAATAACATGCTCAAATCAATCAATCAAAAAAAAAAAATTCTGTCCATGCCAACAAGCTGTGAAATCGACTCTTGACCTGTCTGATATCAGGCGATTATTTTGGTGGTGTGATTATTTTGTGGCTTATTCCTGGTGTATAGGGCACAGACACTAGGCTCTAAACGTAGTTTTCCCAATTTCAGTATTAACTGCTGGGATGTGACGCCTCAGACTTCTTTGTGAGCACGTACCGAGGTTGTTAATGCTCCAGTTTAAAAGAAAATGAAAGATAAGCTGGCAGTCTATCAGCCTACTCAGTAATACTTTGTATATGCTGTAGTGCACACGATCAGGCTCCATATGCAGAGTATAAAATTCAAATTCTCTTGGTGCAGACACCAAAGAAAACTGATCTCTCAGCATGACAGAGGCAGCTCGGCATAAAGGTGACTGCGTTCATTAAAGGCGACGCTGTTCCCGCTCCTCTGAGTGCTTACTGCCCTGTGACACACGTGGCTGAGGATGCGAGGATCAAGTGTGTGGCGTTTCTCTGTCCGTTACGCAGTCCCTGTGCCTTCTCATGGTAATCTCCAACAGGCTGATAAGTGTTTTTCTCACAGCCTGTTCCTCTTTATCTATCACTCATCTCCTCTAATCTCTGGAAGCACGCATATATACAGGAATTGAGAGCGTACATATCTGGATATGTTCATAAGTATGTAGGTCACCTGTGTGTGTAACATTCACAGAGAGTATACAAACTGTATATTTGTACATGCCTGAAGCAAAGAGGGACAGCCATCCCATTAGTGTGCGATATTTCTGTTTGCAAGATATGTATTTTTTTCTTTGATATTTTTATTGTATTTTGCTTTTTCTAATTTGTTTTTTAACTTCCATTTAACCTTTTAAACCTCTATTGTTATTCCTTTTCCTTTTTTCCTTTTTTCTCTGCTCTTTTTTGTGAAGTACATTGTCACCTGTTTTGAAAGAGACATTTAAATAGATTGTTTTTATTATTATTATTATTATTATTATTATTATTATTATTATTAGTGGTAGTAGTAGTTGTAGTAGTAGTAGTAGCAATAGTAGCAGTAGCAATGGTAGTAATAGTAGTAGCAGCAGTAGTAGGCTAGTAGTAGTAGAGGCTATAGTAGGAGTAGCAATGGTAGTTATAGTAGTACTAGCAGTAGTAGCAGTAGTAGCAGTAGTAGTAGTAGTATTTTAATTAAGTAATTAATTAATTAATTAATTAATTTTTTGTTGATGGAACCACTTGAG
>OMLB01042905.1:134253-168763 GCA_900302555.1 Myripristis jacobus
TTTCTAATTTGTTTTTTAACTTCCATTTAACCTTTTAAACCTCTATTGTTATTCCTTTTCCTTTTTTCCTTTTTTCTCTGCTCTTTTTTGTGAAGTACATTGTCACCTGTTTTGAAAGAGACATTTAAATAGATTGTTTTTATTATTATTATTATTATTATTATTATTATTATTATTATTAGCGGTAGTAGTAGTGGTAACAGTAGTAGTAGCAGCACCAGTAACAATAACAATAGTTGTAATAGTAGTAGTAGCAATAGTAGCAGTAGCAATGGTAGTAATAGTAGTAGCAGCAGTAGTAGGCTAGTAGTAGTAGAGGCTATAGTAGGAGTAGCAATGGTAGTTATAGTAGTACTAGCAGTAGTAGCAGTAGTAGCAGTAGTAGTTGTAATAGTAGCTGTGGTAGCAGTAGTAGTAGTAGTGTTAGTAGTAGCGGTAGTAGTAGTTGTGGTAGTAGTACTAGCAGCAGTAATAGTAGTGGTAGTAGCAGTAGTAGTAGCAGTAGTAGCTGTAGTAGCTGTAGTAGCAGTAGCATTAGTAGTAGGATTATGTGATATTTTCTGCTGTATTTATGTTGCAGGTCTCATCAGTGTCAATAAAGTGGATAAAGATGAGTTCTGGGATGTTGCAGTTTACTCCTGAGGCTCCTGCGGGGTGCACAGGGTTAATTCAGCAAAACATTTGTGAAGGGAGGTGTGTCCACTTGTTAACCCCAGGGACATGCTAGCAGTCAAACCCATTTTCCTCTAATATCCAAGCCAGGGTTTTATGTAAGTGATTCCACAAGGAGAGTTGCATCAGATCCTGTGGTTCGGCAGATGATCTTTGGGAAGAAGAAAAAACATTTGCTGCCCTTCCTGTTTGGTTAGACTGTGTACAGTGGAGCTGTAACACAGTCTAACTGGGAAAGATGGGCGATGGGTGATGACAGCAAACATTTGTCATCCACCAGATATGAAGCCATGTCTTCTCAAGATATGCTATGTAACGCTCACCGTAGCCCCTTGAGCAGGAAAGATGCACCAAGTAGTTCATTTCACTCCAGCGAGGTTGTTTACCACTGTGTGCATGGCATTCACGGACGGTAAAAATTAATCTACCACAAATGTACATGCCAATCAAGCATGAACATATATCCACACACGTAAATAAGACCAACACGCAAACACACGTGCTTCAGCTAAAAAGCTCATTAAACCATCAGTCTAATTATGCCCATGAGATGTCAGCTTTGCTCCTGCAGCTTGCCTATCAACTCATTCATTAATGGACAATTCTGTGACCACCTGTTATAGCTGTGTACTTATCCATCTCAGTGATAAAACAACAACAACAACAAGCAAGCAAGTAAGCAAGCAAGCAGTATCGCAGCCCATACAGCTATGATTTAATTGATTTTGGGGTTCAGACGTTGGAGAGGGTATTTGACCTTTGGATACGTATCGACAGCAACGCTACAGTGAATTAAGCGATGAAATTCTGGATACAAACAAGTAGGAAAATAAGGCCAGGTTGAAAATCACTGTAATTACACTAAGAGAGGTAGAATTTACACCACTGAATTTCACACTTATATTCACAAATGCATCAGAGGCTATGATTTTATGTTCACAAACATCATTTTATTCATTTTATTACAGTCAGTTCTGATGGTGCAATCTAATTGGACAAGAGGTGTTTCATGAGTGCTGATATAGCAATAGCTGTAGTAAATCGGTAGTCTATCCTGCAGCTTCATGCCTATGACCCAATCCTGGTTGTGCTGATATTCAGTATAACAGCACCCCATCTCGTCTGATATTGCTTAAATAAATAGAACAGCCAGTATTTTACATGGAATTAAATGTACAATGTACAAATGTAAATGTACAATCCAAAAGTAATCCCAAAAAGAGTATTCAGTTATCATAACTAACCTGAAAGTATGAGCCACTCAATGAATTATCCTTCTTCTCACTTTTCCGTTTCAAGGAGCTAATTAGTGATCTATAAAAGACCGCATTGTACAAGAAGTCTTCCTACAACTGCTGCCAACTGTGTTTGTTCTGAAACCAGGAGGAGTTCCAGTAGGATGCCAACATTTTCTTACACACCGGGTCGAGGCAGAAACAGGTTGTTCTAAAACAGGCCTTTGAAGCTAATTAAATTTCGCCGTGGTTTGCAGAGGCCACAGCTGTAGGCTTCCTTGGTTTGGGCAGGAAGAAGCTTGGGAGTTGCCTGGATCCATCCATCTTCATCCTTGTCAATTATGCTGCTGGCGAGCTGCACATCTTCATTTCCAATGTGGGCACCGTCTCAAAGTACTTCCCAAAGTCACCGTAATCCAATTATATTCTGGCATACACTATGATACAGCCCATTAGAAAAGGCTTAATCAATGTGAGGTCTTCATTAAAGCAATTTATGAATATTCATCATGACACTCAATCCGATACTTTATGGGAAGTTGAATCATACCAAACCCCCCCACGGCGCCATAACATAACCTTGCTGTATTTTTAATGGTACCACTTTGAGTAAAGAGGGTAATAGATTAGTTAGGTAATATGAAGCATTCTCTGCTTTACACCCTATTTGGCCCGCTGATGATACTTTATAGCAGGCCAAAACACAAAGGAAATTTTTAGTGTGTAAGCTAGGCCTGTTGACTCCAGCATGGCCCCACTTAGGCGTTTCCACACTTAACTCTCCCAGCACTGCGCATAAATAGCTAATTGCGCTGTAACCTTCAAATTGGTTCTCTCAATAGGAGAATAACAAACAGCAAATAACTCATTCTAGGCTTTGTAGCCATTAAGGGCCCTACTTCCTCATCTCCAAGGAGACCACACATACAGCGGCCTACTAAACTTAGCAGCTTGCTTTTTTAGAAGCCACAGCTGAGTGTCACAGCACTGGCAATTTCAGCTTGTCTGTGTGATGTATTATGATAATGTTGCGCAGTGTAGACCACATGCATGAAAGCCCATTTTGAAAGGTCAGGAACATGCATGGAAAACATATGATCAAACAACCTGTAACCAAAGAAACTGAAGAAATGCGTAAGACGTGATCACACATGTGCACATTTCAGTAATACTGACACAGTCTCATTAATTTTACTGTATGTATGATATCTATATTAGCTTATGTATAATGTATAAATACATAGACTGCAAAAATGTCCGTCTTAGTCTTATATTCAGTCTTAAAATCTTGTTGGACCTTACCAGTGACAATCAGTGTTTGAATGTTGAATTTGCCCACATTTTACATTGCAACAGATCATATTACAAATCACAAAGATTTCACCACATGTAATCAAAATCCCTCAGTTTTAAATTTAGATGTTCAAGTCATCGAACCACAACAGTCGTCCGTGTTAGTTTCAGGAAAACAAACGTGACTGGTGTGAAAAAAGTCCCTAAAAGTTATTTTTTATAACATTGTGGAATGAATGGAAACCAGTGGTTGGATAAAAAGTAGAAAAAAAAATGATATTAGAGCTCTAAATCATGGCTGCTTACTTTGGGAAAAGATTAGCAGAAACATATAGTACATTATATACATTTTTATGATTTTTTTTCACTCAAGAGAAATGGGATTTTAAAAATGAAAATGAGAGTAAATGATTGTTGAAACAGATATCTTTTGCAGTGCAGGTTTATACATAGTAATCAGTGTAGTATTCATAATATAATGGTATGAGACGATTTGCTGCATGAAAACTATCCACTTCTGGATGATTTGAAATGTTGAATGGTTTACATATTCTTAAAACCATTAAATACAGACACTGAGCAGAGTCTGGAAAATTTGTTTTGAGTAGTTCTGTTGTCTGTTCTGTTGTTGTTGTTTTTTTTTTCTTTGCAAATTTACTTGCACTGTCTGATTGTTAATGTGAAAAAAGTGGCGTAGAACCACTTAGTCGACTCATTTGCATTTTCAGGCAGACTTTAAATGTCAGCCCTAACAAACCCAGCTCTGATGGTTTAAAATGTAGCTCATTATGCAAACTATGTTTGTTCGTCGCTCAGATCCGTTTTATTGAGAGCAGCATCCTGTAACCCTCCACAATGCTGACTCACTGGTGAAGGCTGATTCATTCATTCTCTGATCAATTCAGACAGTTTATTTTACTCATTTCTCATAAAGCCCATTGATTTACATTCAAATTTATAAGAGGGCAATCATTCAGGGGGACTGAAAATGACTTGCAGTGAGACTGGATTGATGTGCGCAGCACTATTCAGGAAAGCAAGGTTTTTCTGTTTCTTTCCTTTCAAATTACTTGTACAATCAATACCCACTGTACTATACAAGCCAGGAGCCAGATATTGTGAATGACTTAGCGTGCTGATGTTGACCTTTTTGTTATTGCTTCAGTTACCTTTCAGCAACACACACTTTTCTATCAATCTAATACAATTCATGCACGGATAGCATACATGTAGGTTGCCGTGATGGATGGTAACAGCTCTTGCACTAAATGATCAAATTCAATTGACAACATGTGATAACACCCAAGGGTCCTGCACACTTTGCCTCATTATTATGGATAATGATACCCACAGCCACTGGCTCTCAATTCTAAATTAGCCATAAATTGCATGTACGTACAGTGATGCTAATACAGCTCCATGGACATGATGACACTTCAGGTGTCACATTATGAGTGCTAATTAAAAGTGTCTACTCAAGCTATGCCCTTTAAATGACAGGCAAACATTCACCCAACAAGCACATTTATACAAAAGAGGATGTAAGAGGTAAATTGAATACGTCCACAGCAGTGTGTTTACCGTCAGACACGACTATGTGAACAGTGCACACATCTTGCATTCATTCCCTGCTGCACTAGACATTATATTAAGTAGCTTGTAACCTCAATTAAAGCTTTTTGTTCAAAAATGAGATGTCCGTATACGTCTTACTAAATGAGTGCAAGCATGAAATTAAAGCACATTACGAGTCCCTTAATAAAGTCATGAGTCATGTAAAGACATTTAGTTATGCCTCGGAGGATTCAATCGACTTTGCTGTTTCAGTGCTGACCCATAAATTTCAGGTGGGAGCATTTGGCCAAAAACAGCATTTTGGAGTGATTATGAAAGCCATGACTTGTTCTTGTCTTGGAAGAGGAGGATCTCCACCTAGTGGCCAAAAACCTACAACACAATTCAAAGGATGAATTTAATGTCGGTGAGAGGATCATAACTCAGGATGGAGTCAGATCCTTCCTATGATGCATGGACACACAAACCCAAGAACACACACACATGCATAATGTATAACACAGAGTGCCATGACTGTTATATTGCATTTAATATTCCCATTTGCGGTACTTAAAAACTGGGTAATTATTAAAACCAGTTTAGTCAGTGATAATCATTAAGCAAATGCAGAGCAGAAAGAGAAAAAAAATATATGAACCAAAAAAAAATAATAATAAATAAATAATGTGCATTTCCTAATTCTGTGTTTAAGCATTTGTATTAATTCAATGGTCACAGTAATTGTTTTTACTCCTTATAGCAACTTATAATTCAATAATTTATTCACAATATTTGTATCAGAATGAAAAGGTGGCTTAACTCAGGCCATATTACGCATAAATACTTGATTTAGGTGAGTTAACACTAAACTTCAGCACTGACACCAGACTAGAGTCAATTAATGTTGTACTTGCAGGTAACCTCCACTAGATGGCACTACCTACAAATAGGTTCAGTACATTTTGGTGCCATGAGCCACCAATTTAAAATACTTCCAAACAGACAGAGGACTCTTTATGTGCGTGTAGGTTAATGACCTCATGCAATATTCATTCACTCATCTGGCAGGAATTCACTTGCTTCATGTTTTCCTTATGGCAGAGTGAAACAGAATCCTTTGCATAATGTAGAAACACTGCAAATGTCCTTGTTTCATATGTTACCTCGTGAAATATCGCTTTGCGCGGAAAGAACAAAAATAAACAGCTGCATGGAAAACACATTGCAACATTAGACCTGCAGAGTCTCTATTAGATGCATTCATAATTTACAGTGATTTTTAAGCCACATGACCACGCAATTTGTCATCAAAATTCATTTTCCTTAAAAAAAAAAGAAAAGAAGAAAAGAAAAAAAAAAAGAAAACCTCCTGACTTGCCTCCCATGCATCTTGGAAGTCTTATTACAGTAGTTAAGAGCATCCATCATGCTGAAAGGTCAATACAGTATGAAAAGACCCATAACAATATTCAGGGCAAATTTGTCATTTGAGGTGCTGGAGAGGATATTGAAACTCTGGCTGCATATCATTGATCTGAACAAGCCGCTGTGCAAAATTTAGAATAGTATCAGCGTTTGAGATAATACTGTGAGCGTAAAATTCACTCTCACGTTTTTGCATTCCTGCCGACAGCTCAAGTGCTATGCCACTTTAATTACACTACGCAGCATAAATGGAAAGGATGTGATTGATCAGTGTACTTCTGTATGTATAATTCTATCTCTCTCTCTCTTGCACACAAGCACACACACACACACACACACACACACACACAAAGCACACAGTAAATTGAGTGATGCTGAAAACAAGCTATTCGTGGCAGTATTTGTCTGGGATCCTATACGTGTTCAGCTGGTTGGACTTCGCCTCAGGCAGCAGTGGAGCGTTTCTTGGAGGACAAACGCCAGTTGGAAGGTCAAACGCACCACTGAAAATCATTAACCATCCTTTTATTTTCCTTCTTACTCTCCTCCTATCAATGAGATCAGAAGTGACAAGGACAAGAACTAGGTGTGTTTGAATCTCATTTTGAACTATTTTCACATATGTCTTTTTTTTTTGCACTGGGGTAGGAAATTGAATTGCAGATGTCAGTATAGCCATAACCTCTGCTGCTGAAGGAGGGACACCAGACAAGGTTAAAGCTGTATTTGCCGGTGAAAAATGAAAGGCTGCTATATAAAACAGTGTGTTTATTAACATTTTAGAGCTGGCTGTCCATCAGTTCTTCCACAGGACCATTGAATCATGTAATTTCTGTCACGGGTGAAAGATGAGAAGCTAGCAAAGCGGGACGGCAATGCTCACTAGTTTCACAAGCACGCAGGTAAGGACTCCGGAAATACAGCCACCACAGTCTCTTCTCATCTGATAAGTGCAGAGGAATTGCTTGCATGAGAGTTTTTCATTTCCCGTTCATTAGAAAGGTTCTTAAATTAATGGTGCATTGTAGACCACACTGTACGATAAGATGCAATAAACAAGCCAGGGATATTTATGATCCTGAGGTGTGGTTTATCACCTACAGTAAGGCTCATGTCAAGTGCACAGGGTTTCCTAAAGGCACACGTGCACACGCCTAGGCTTACTACACTGGTTTCATACAAGATTGACTCCAACAGACTATTATCATACACCTAATCCACTGTCAGTGTATGAAGTTCTAGTAATGCACTCCAGGCTCAGTCGACAGTCCATACATCATGCTTCAACTGTGTACAACAGAAACATGCTGCCAAACAAATGGAAGTGTCATCTGAAGAATTTATCCTTTTTTTTTTTTTTTTTCCCAGTGTGCAGCATAGCATCCACCTTCTTTGTAGCATACGGCTTCATTTTAACCAAAAGTAACAAGCAAAAATGGGAATTATTTTACTACACAACAAAAATTGGCCTCCATAACAAGTAATTTCACATGGTGCTGAGTCTTTTTCTCTTTCTTAAAAAAAAAAAAGCCAAATGGGATACAATAATCCCACTTGTTTTCAATGCTGAACAACTCGCTTCTATATATATTTTTTATTAAGTTGTCATTTTCTCGATCCAAGCGGCATGACCTCCCTTATTCTGTCTTGTTTCAACATATTTATGCTTGTTCCGAGAAAAATAATCCCGATACAAAAGATGCTGCACTGGAAATAAATGAAAATATCCCTCCACACTGGCAGATTTTTGTGCTTGTTTTAGGAAAACAGAATTTTAATGAATATGAGACTGAATATGAGACAAAATGGTTTGTTAAAATAAAGATTTTTTTTGTTGTTTTTCAGTGAGGCTCATTTTTAAGCTGGTAAAATAGAATCTCAAGTGGCTATTCGACTGTGTTATACACTTGAAAGGTGTGGAATTGTATAATAACACTAGCATTACCAATCATACAAATGATCAAAAGCAGATAATATCAATAGTACTGGGCATATACTTTGTAAAATCATCTGAAATATTAAGAGAATAGCAAATGGCGCCGTGAGAAGGGAAGTAAGACTCTGCTAGATGAAACGATTTTGATCTTAGACTCAGTATATGCCTCTCCATAGCTGTTCGTGCTACACACCGGCAAACAAACTTGATTTGCTCATGCACTAAATAATAATAATAATAATACATAATGCATCAGTGCATGCCACATGGATGATGCCAAGTATACGTCCCACTTCATTAATTCACCCATAATGAGTTTTGCAGCATGTAGGAGCAACTACCTTAGAGGCAGCCCCAAGAGTCAAAGCTAATTAAATCAGAATCTTAAATCCCAATCTACACACATCTGCCTTTGTTTGCAGAGTAAAATGCGCGAACAAGCTGCACTCCCACAAAACACACACTCGATGCACCGTCTTTCAACCGTACATGTGGATTTCTTAGGACACGACTCTGCGCCACATAGAGACTCTGAAATTCTCTCTCCAAAAGTCTATGATTTTTGGCTGGCTTGCAGCATAAATCATATACTCACACCAAGACTCACACCAGTAGGTGTCTCTGTAACACAAACAAAGACTATTTTATCAGGCATGTAGTTCAATCAAAGCCAAATCGTATTGATCTCTATCTTGTGTATGTACACGCTCTTGAAAGCTGAGAATACAACTTAACACGTGGTTCAAGTGTAATGCCCTCTGTTAATTGGTTTTGAGAAGTGTGATCCACATCTTGAGATTAGAGGAACTAAAAGCCTGCATGCAATATCTCATTGCAGGTGTCTCAGACAGGCTGTTAGTACGCCCGGTTCATCTCATGTAGTCTATAGCCACCACAAAGTCCTCAAGGACATTTTCTGGAACGAAAGAACCTGATTTGTGTGCTACCCATGCCTTACTATTCTCTCACCACTGATTAAGCAGCTTGAGAGCTTCAGATATTGAATGGCAGTGCAACATCTTCCACTCAGGTGTGGTCTTCTGCCTGCAGGCCCAAATACAGTTGAAGGTTTTTGGGTCTGATGACAGATCATAACTGCAATTTAAATTAAGTTGCAAGAGGGTGTTTTGTGTAACGCATATAAACGTACTTTCTTCGTTTGAGTGTGGAGTTATAAATTGTACATTACGGATGGGCGACAGCAAATCCTCCCTGCATTTTTGTTGATTCAACACATGCATATGTTCATAAAGTACAGTATCAAAACATCGACTCCATACATATGTATGCTAATGTTTCTTGAATGAGGATGCTGCGTGCTTAGAAATCTCACAATTGTTTATCAGTAGGTAGGAATATTGAACACTGTGCACCTTAAATTTCCCCCCTCGCCATTTACTTGTGCTGAAGAGAGTCTATGAGCTGGATACAGATTCACATCTCAGATGCTTGCACAGAATAGTTCAGCCCGTGGTTTATCTCCGTCTGTAAGAGGGGCTGTCTCAGAGACGACAAGTTGCTCTTTGAGTTGCCTAACGCAAACGTCAGAAGCTGTCATTAATCATGAGAACGTGTCATGCATCACACAGAGGTGGTTTGGTGCATCTGGTCTTTAGTCATATATCCTAATCATCACCATATCAGCGTTCCAAATCTGTCCACGAATACATTATTTAAATTTAGATCATTAGAAAAGTCATTTCAGCCGACAGTTAAGTCCACCTCAAACTTCGAGAATGGCCCTAACGACATCATGCTTCATAGTAATTCTGTCCTCTTGCAGTGGGAATATTGCACTCATTTAATTCATAATGCCATATCCATTTCCAAAATATAGAGGGAGGCAAATGGAGTTAAATATCTTTTCTTCACATTTGTAAAAGTACATTAGCAAACCTCTACAAATAGTGTCAGTCTGAACAGACCAAGTTCCATTCAGAAGGGGTTTCTAATGCTTCATGCATTTTCCTGGTCATTTGAAGACCCTTAAGGGTGGAAACATCATTAGCAAAATAAGGTAAACCCAATGCCCCTGATGTTGTTTTCTCCGGGTACAACACATGAATCATTATTATTTCAATATTTTTTCCCAGGTCATCTAGGATACAGTGGGTTCCATACTTTATATCAGCTTCTTATATAACCGCATGACAAATCAATCATAAAATTGTGGTTTAGATTGTTTTGACCGATAGGCACCTTGAGCCCTGAAGGACCCAAACAGTCAAACAACAACAAACCATAAAAAAGGCTAAAATAGAAACGCGGGTGTTTCCAGCGTTGGCAATATGGCTCCAGGTGTGTGTGTGTGTGTGTGTGTGTGTTTGCATTTTACTGCTGTATTGAGATCTCAAGCTTGTAATCTTACTATTTTGTATTTTATGGGTTTATACTAACATCAATGCTCACCTTGACCTTGAATCAATGTGTACTATGAATGCACTGGTTATTTGAAGTATAATAGCTTCTATGTACAAATAGATCCTGTATCTGTTCTATTGGTTGCCAAAAGTGGACACAACAAGCCTATACTGCAGGCTACATTCTGCTATAAGGATTAGCCCTATGGAATGGTTATCAAAGGCAATGCACCTTCCATCTGGCCGCAGAGAAACTCTTTTCTTGCCCTTCCCTGAACTAATCTCATATTGCCATAACTACAAGTCTCAGTTCACCTGTTGACAGAGGGCTGGGGGCAGATTTTACCCCTGAGTCAAACATCGAGTCTCCGCCCCATTCACCAAGGACCGTGGGAGGAGATTCCACATGAAACATGCAGCCCCCGAGGCCTAATTTTGGCAAGCCATGACATTTTATTACAGAGTGATATAATGTACAGCTCTGCTCCTGTTTGCTTTGACCTACCTCGTCCTCTAATTCCAAAAAGCTGACACACTTTAAAAAAAAATAATTCCTAAAATCCTTTATGTGAGCCTCTCATTTTGTGTTGACTCAACTCTTTAGTTATGACCTACTAGAGCCAAAACATCCTCAAATTGAACACTGGCCATTCAACAGCAGGCACAGGAGTAATTTCCATCTTCTTTGCCTACAGTGAAAAAATAAAACTGCTGATTGTCCTCAAGCAGACTAAATGAACGGAACAGGGTGAAATATTTTTTGAATTTCTCAAGCCAGACACCTGTTAAGAAACAGATTGGCAAGGCACACATCCACTTCACTCGGATTATGCACTGGAGAGATGGGGGGTGTGGGGATGAAGAGAGGGTGCAAATTAAAGTTGGGTGATGATTAAACAAGTATAGATTCTTAACAGTCCCAAAGCATATTCAAGGAGATGACATACAGACCTAATTAATTAGAAGTATGTTTGAATGTGATTTCATCTCAGCTGCCTTCATCACTTCTGTTGGGAATACAATAAAGTTAGGCTACTGGCTTGCTGGTTAGCAGCTGAAAAGTTAGTGTACACTGGCGTGGGCAGCATCAATAAGGAGGTAGAGCCTGGTAATCAGAGGGTTCTTAGTTCAATCCCCGCCTCCCTTAGGGAGCGTGCCCAAGTGTCCTTAAGCGAGACATTAAACCCCTAACCAGTCATGATGGGCAGCTTGGCACCTTGCAGGGTAGTCTCTGCCATCAGAAAATGGGTGAATGTGAGGCAAACATTATAAAGTGCTTTGAGTGGTGGACTAGAAAAGCATGACAGAAATGCAGTCCATTTACTATATCAGCACAGAATAATTTGCCTCATGAAGAAATGCCAAAAAACTGCATGTGCTGTGTTCAAGTCGTAAAAGACTTGGCCGTATATACTGTCATACGCCGCTGTATCACAAAAGTGAAAGCAGTCTGATCAGTGACGCACAGGAAAGTAAGTTCTCCTGTTATGTGATGCCGAGTGACCTTGATCTGCAGGAAGATTGCAGCAGTTTTCTGGCAATTCACAAGATTCAGAGTTTATCATGGCAACTTTTACTTCCTTTTATCAATCAATTAGATATTGCTCACTAAAGAGCAGGCATGATTTTTTTGGTGCTATAAACCTGAGTTTGATAACACATTCGTATAGATGTAAGGAAGTGAATTATCACTGACCAACTGATACAGATTTGCTCTTTGATGTTCGCGATGCCAAGGGAACTGGACTGTGTTAGATAATGCATGAACCTTGTATGATATATGATATATAAGGTTCAGCAGCAGGCATGAAGAAGTATATCCCATAATTTCTTACATATCTATCTATCCATCTATCTATGACACACATATCACGGGAATAATTTTCTGACTGATTATAACTCACATAAATCACAGTTAAAATATCAAAATTTTACAAATGAGTGTGAGTTAATTTGATTGCCAGAATCAACAGACTATGACTTAAGTCATAGTCTGTTCGGCCATAACTACGAATTTCCTGTCATTCTTTACCAAAGATGGTCTTAGCTTGGCACTCTACAGTGTAACAGATAATAGTATTATTGTTATTGCGCTGTTGCTGCCTGCGTTGGCCCAGTTGGTGTTTATTTTCCTAACACTCCGTGTCCACAGACGATGGCAGTGATCCATCCTGACAGCCAGAGGCTGAGCGACAGACTCCACACAAGAGGGAACCCCAAGGTAATCATTTGCATTTGTTTTTTATTGCAATCATTAGGGCTCCCCTGCCGGGCCTCAGCACAAGTCTGTGTGACAGACCCCATGTTTTATCTGAGAGTCAGGGGAGGTATGTTGCTGGGAGAGAGCCGAACAGTACAGTACACTGCACTGATAAAGAAAACAAGCTGGCGACCATGCATCACCGACACACTGAAGGCTGTGTATCTTTACATGTGGTTTGTTGTGTTTCAGTACTGCAGTATTTTCAATGTAGGAAATCTGTGATAAGAAATAAGCAACATGTAATTACCAGACATTACTGAAATCTAAGGTATATAGCATAGCAGGGGCCACTGGCCTGGAGAGCAAATCAGAGAGGGGAAACTAGGGAGAACAAAGGGGAGAGGAATCCTCAATCAATCTGGGCGAAGCCATGACCTCTCCTGTCCCCCAGTTGAGGCCGGGCACATCACAAGTGGTGCTTGAATGCTTAGCTCCATGGCTGTGCATCAGGATCCAAAGATCACCTCAGACTCCTTCTTGCCTTTAATTATCTTGGGGTCTCCGGGTGAGGGAGGCTGTATGCAGTGCTGCATTAAATGGGCCCCTTATTCAGCTTTATCTGGGCAACGAAGAAAAAAAAAATTCCCAAATCAACTTAATAGTTACACAGCTGTCACTCTATAGTGCCAGCTAGAGCCTTAAATCTATTACTGATCGCAAACTCCTATAGCCAGCTTTGAGTTCCCATACCCCATAGCCGGCCATCGTGAGAATAGTGGGTATTGTGCAAGAGGTTGTTTTACTCCGTATTTAAAATGCACATTAATTATTGAGCCTGCTCTTCTGAAATTTTGTGAAATAAGCACAATGTCTTAAAATGCAAATATGCACTCCATGCACAAAAAAATGATTATGTGAAGGAGGCGCAACTACAAAAAAGGTAGTTTCAGGGTAGTGAAGAGGTGTATACATCTGCCCTCAACACCATCTCTTCAGGTCCACTTTCTAACTGATCCTGAGAAATGTTCAAATCTTGAAGTCTTAGTATTTAGATACCCACTGATAACCCTAAACCTAGTTGTTGTTTTTGATGACCATGGTCATTCCCTAATGTTTAGAATTTTGCTTTATTTGCCCAATCTTAACCAAACTCTTCGTTTTATATACCTAACTCCAACTTTAACTAGCTATCTGGCCCTAACCATAACCCTAAAAATAACACAAGTTGTTTTCTCGGCTGAGCTTGGTCAATAGCTTCAATAGGGGGATTTTGAATCTCAACCATTCATCTT
The DNA here is from genome assembly GCA_900302555.1 of Myripristis jacobus. NCBI lineage: Eukaryota > Metazoa > Chordata > Actinopteri > Holocentriformes > Holocentridae > Myripristis > Myripristis jacobus. The sequence goes on from OMLB01042905.1 coordinate 148,224, forward strand.
GCCTGTTTTCATTTGTCGATTTGTTCTTCTCTTTTGTTCTATTGTGCAAATAAATAAGATCTGAAAATAGGAATAAACAAAAATAAAAACAGGATGAATTTGTCCAATTTGGGCTGTTGTTATATAGTCTAATTCAAAGCAGATGGATGTATTGTTCAGATAATTTGTGGCCACACCACATAATCTGTTGTTTCAGCATTTGCATTTATTTCCTAAATTTTATTAGACTGCGCTGTAATTATCACTATTCCCTCTGACATCTGATACACCCTGCGCACTTCTATTACAATCGGCTTCTTCAGCGTGCACTGATGTTATTTTCCAGTACTTCAGACTGAGCTGGGGGTAATTAATAGCAACTAGCTCCCTGGACGTAGCCTGTGAGAGTGCGCTGAGATGGGTACTGAGCCAACATTTGCTTTTTCTTAAGCACAGCAGCATATTAAGTACTGCATCAATGTTAAAATGCGTCATGACATATTGGTCAGTGGATCACTTTGCAGCACATTCATTATAATGATACGCTGTGCGGTAGAAGTATCACCGATATGCTCCTTAGGTTTGTCACACAGCATGCACAATCATTAAGTCTTGATGAAACAATGACCGGGCCCAAGGTAAGGTGGAAAAACCTCCCACGCTGAGGCCAACCTAGATCTACCACCAAAGAACATAAGTCTCACTCAACTCATTACAGAGGGAGCTAGCCTTTTTGCTACTTGCTTGCTTAGTTGTGTGTCCCCAGTAGCAGCCCACACACACCTCTAATAGATGCCCGGGTCTCCCCAGTCTTTTTGTCTGTGTCCTCCTTATCTGTGTTCCCACGGAGGCAGTCTGCCCCTTCACGCCTTCGCTGCTGCTTCTCAATCAACGTGGCTCCGACCTCCAAGACTCATTCCAATTTGGTCAGGTCCCCCCGATACCAGAGCAATTACCTTGTTCTGGACATTTACATCCCTTGCCACACTGTGTGCTACCGGTTTGTCACTGAGCCTCCGCATTAAAGGAAAAGGATCTCACGGACGTGATTAATGGAAAAATGAGATATGGCACATGGATCTGTTGCTTCCCACAATAATGAATGGTATGTGCACTAATGATTGTATGTTTTCTATGATGATGTCCACTATTATTCAGACAAATGAAGCCATCTTTTCACACAACAGATGATGTTTTTTAGGGGCTACTGCTAGACATTGTTGGGGATATGGATATGGTTGGGGTCTCATGGTTGACATGTGTGTTAAGTACCATTTCAGGGACAGAGCTATTAGATTGGCTGATAGGGTGGTGATCTACCATTTATAGAAAGGTACTGACTGCATGTTCAAGCTCTCAGGGATCACACTGCTCAGCCTTTTTGGGAAGGGAACATACCAAAGAAGGAAACCATGGTCAGTGGTTTCAACCATCATGGTTGCACAGTGAGCTCTTAAGGATAATTGAGGATTTATGGAAGTTTGCTAATCCTGACAACATGTGTTTTGTGGATAGGGAAAAGGCCTACGACTGTGTTCCCGAGGTATCCTGACTGAGGCCATGTCCACACTAAGCTGCGGATTTACTTAAACCATTGTTGGATACCAAAAACATTTTCGGTGTTCAAAGTCAGCAATAAGACCTGTCTGTGGTGCAGGACAATCTTCTTGACCAGTCAGGGTTTATGTCATAGATTTTTCCCCCACACTTCTTCAAGGTGGCCGATGAGCTCCAGTAAGAGTACACCATGTCTCCTCTTTGGCAACAGTTTGTTGTGTAGTCATGATAATTTAATCTATATGTTCGTACATACGTTCACGAATTGTCCATTTTTTTGTTTTTTGTTTTTTTGTTTTGTTTTTTGATGCCATGACTTTAAAAGTAATGTATTTCAGTTGGTAGTATATTTCATGCCTATGCCACATACTGTGAGATTGTATAAAGAGCAACAAAGTCTGCATTAAGAGGAAGGTAGGAGGTGGTGTCCCATGTCTGTGTCCATGTCTAAACCTAACCTTTCCCTAACCTTAACCACGTGGTTTTATGTTTTTGTTGGCTAAAGCTGCCAAAATGCAGCCCCTACTGGAGGTGGTTGTCCCTATTTCCAGTAAAGGAAAATTTGTGGGGTTTTTTTTCGTGCATATGGACATGTTCCATATGCATTCATGACATGAATCTGGAGATTACATTTTGAGACTATTGCACAAACTCCTGTGAGTCAGGGTCAGGGCAGAGCATCAAGGTACTGCTGAGAGTGTTAAGCTTGGTGACATTTAGATGATATCTCTAGCTGTCATCTCTTTGGCCTCATCTCACTCTGTTCTTCTGTGTGTGCTGGAGTGGTTTGCTGTTGAAAGTGACGGGGTCCAGTGGAGTATCAGCACCTCTACACCTGAGAGGTATTTTTTTTCCTGGATAAAGGTGGTCTGTCCCATTCAGGCTTCATCTTATCCCGGGATGTTAATCATGGACATTTATCAGCGAGTGAACATACTGTGTGTTTTGTGCAGTATTTGAGAGGTCATCTTTTTCAAGTATGAGTCTATATCAGTCAACCCCACTGCCAAAGCCTTTGACTTATATTCCAGTACAATATTTTAGCTTATAGCAGCCCTTTATCCTCTTACCGAAATTGCTGGCTATGTCATAGTATCAGAGATCTGTATATCCACACACACAAGCAGCCAGCATCATCTACCCATCCTCTAGAAATCTATTTCATTCAAATCCAGCAATACAGCTAATTACAGTTATGGAACACAATTAGAAAATTATTGATTACATCTTTGACTTAATGTATTGTAAACCTCCCTTTTGGTTTCAGCAAAGCAAGACTAAATCATTATACAATCTAGAAAGTTTGGCTGTCGCTAACAAAATAGGACCTCACCCACTATAACTCCAGCTTACACCTCTTTTAATACACCGGGTTTATGAAAGAGGAAGAGTCTCTTTGGTTGTCTACAGGAGGTCTTGACTGAGGACTCACGGGGTGTCCAACAAGCTGTTCGCAGGGAACTCTTTTCCAGGAACAGTATGTAAGGCCACAGCCGAACACTTGTGAGTTAAGATTTCTTGGCACCATCTGTGCCTTACCTTATAATAATACAATGCTTTGTTGTTTGTTTCTCAGAGTCCCCGGTCCAGTCACCATAGTGTTTTTCTTTCATATATTATCTTAAGAAACTTTTACAGCTCTTTTATGTAATGTTGCCTCTGCACTTTTTTCATTCTTTGCTTTTATGAATTAAATATCACCTAGATGCTGAATGCTTTTATTTTAAACAATTTGCCATCAATCCTTCTCCCATGAATCAAGTTTGTTTTCCATTTGCATTTTAGTTTAATCTCAGTCAAAAACACTTTAAGTGAAGTGAAATATCTAGTCAGTGCTCATTGTGGATGAGTGAGAGGGAGCAAATTTAATAATACAAGATCAGACAATAAGTCTCAATAAACACGTCTCAACAACAACTAATACCCTGAAAATGTCAGGACAATAAGGCAGCAGCTGTTTGAAAAGGCACATTAAATAGGAACATGTCATGCTGAGGGATTTTGTGGCCCGTAATATACATATGGCATCAGAAAGAATTGTGACCAACAACAAGTTGCCCCTAATATAGATATGCCTGGGATCCTGCCTCCTAAATGATGTTTACATTCACATATAATGTGGAAAACAATTTGATTAAACTAGTGAAATGAAATGCCTCAGTGTTATTTATTTTACCCACAGTACTGATAGTACTGGGTGTTGGAGTGAGGCACATAAACAAATCTTATACCTGTAAAAAGTGACAACTTAGTGCAATGATAACAGTATTTTGGAAAGGTGTCCCAACTTGTGAAATGTCTTGTAAGCTTATTCAGATTATATTTAACTTCAAATCCTGAGTGAACATTCACTACTGTCTCTTCAAGCCAGAAACAAGAAAGAAGAATTTGTCCTGTGCCATAATTTGGGATGTCATTCTGCCTTTATACTGTGCAGCTCCATTGAAAATGAATTGGAAATGATGGAAAATGTGACTATGACAGTAATCCAGGATGATTTCCTAAGGATCAGGATGCATTTTCTGGTTTGAGATTCATAGTATTTCCATAATATAAGGTTCAGTCAAAGGGAAAAGTTTAGACATGGATTGTTGAAACTGACTTTCAGTATACAAAGTCATTCTCCTATTAATTATCAGTGGAGCTGCTCCAAGGTTGCCGTCAGTATATCATCATAATTTCTAATCTTGTTTTCTACCTTCTGGAGGGAGTTTTCATTTTCACAAATTCAGAGTGCCCTGTTGTCCTGCAATAAACATTGGTACTGACAACGACCTCGGGTTCAGCAACTTCCAACAAAATACATCTTGTAGGGATATCTCACTTTGATAATACACACAGTTTTCAGCAGACTTACCTCCAGAGGTGGGACCGAGTCACCTTTCTGCAAGTCACAAGGAAGTCTCGAGTCATTCAGCATTCAGTTCAAGCCCCAAGTCAGGGCAGGAAAATCCCAGGTCAAGTTATAAGTCAAGACGTAAACTTTGAGGTTCAAGTCCTTAATAAGTCATAATCCGTTCTTTACCAATCTTAATTTAATAATTTATCTAACCTTTGCCTGTAGCATTTATTATTGCATTTATTATTGTCCATTAGCATACCCCATTTCAGCTTACAAGTCTATCTTAACTGTGATCACTTTGGATCTAAAAAAGGTCATGAAATGACAAGGCACGTCTGCATCTAGTTTATTTCAAGGAATGGCAGGGCCTGCTTCTTGTGTGAATACTTTATTAAATGAATGAATGAATTTGTCTTATGACCCATCCTGTATGGGTTGATAAGACATCAAAAACACATTATATTTTCATTTATAATTATTTGCCCCTCTCACAACTGATTTTCCCCATTCTCTCGCGTACATGCACACAGCACACTCAACCACACACACACATCAATGTGCCCTGTTCTCTCTAACACACACAAGTGCCTACAAACATGGGTGTATCTTTTCCTCCTGCCTTCCCTCCCTGTAGTTAACATAGATTTGGTCCGTAACAGCAGCTGGCCAGTCATCAGTAACAGATATCTAACCTAACCTCAGACAAAGCTGATTGTAAATTAATTTGATGAGATTTTGGCTCCTAGCTGACTAGCTGTAGGTCTGCGTGGAACTGAGATATGAAGAGCTGATTCTTCAATTAAAGTAATGTTTACTATGAGAGGTTGAAGGTAACTTCCGCAGCTTTCCTTATACCACCAGGGAGCCTGCAAGCAGGAGTTAATTGCATCATTTTTCATCTTTAGCTTTAGGGAAGGTTGGCTATCAAGTCTTTCTGAGCCAAAAGGCTCAATTCTAAGTCAAGTCGCAGGTCACTGGTGTTCAAGTCAAAGTTGAGACGCAAGTCTCTCTTGATTTTGTCAAGTCTTAAGTAATCAAATTTCTGACTTATGTCCAAGTCAAGATCAAGTCATGTGACTCATGCTAGTCACTGGGCTCCTAATTCACTGCCATTCATTTACAGGGGCTCACCAGAAATAATAATATAAAGTACAAATTAATTACAGAGGCAAACATTTTAATGAAACAGACAGAATAAAATGTATTTGTATATTTTGATATCTGACCACACAATTGACAATCCAGAGCATTAAAATGTATGTATGTCTGGATGTAATTATACATAGTGGCACAAAATGTTCCTCTACTTATAGCTGCCAGAAATTAAGAACAGGTAGCAGATCAACCCATAAAAATAGATAGCCTCCCTTTGAGGCAGGAAACAATGATTTCATTGATTTCCTACCCACCGCAGTTGCTTTATACTTCAGAACTATTATTTCTGGCAAGGCCGTGGAAATGCAGATTAGGACCTTGACAACAGACACAGTAGCATCTGCTTGTTGGTGGTATGTATATGTGCGCGTGTGTGTGTGTCTGTGTGTGTATACACACACACATGAAGGCAAGGCTGCTGAAACCCATGTTATACCAAAGTTAAATATCATTTTAAAAGCAATCTCAAATTTTAAATGAATACAATTTCCCTTTCAAGTGTTTTGATTGGAATTTCTAAATATTTGGTTAAGAGAATTGATGTGCTTAAGTATCACTGACTGACAGGGCAGAGTACAACAAAACATTAGCATGGATATGAAGAGAATATCATTCAGAGGTGCATGCTGCCAGGAGAAGGAATCCACATCGAACTTTCCAGAAATGAAAAGTGTACATCGGTTCTTTGATCTTCAATCTGTGATGGAGTTCACCCACCACTGCCATTATGATTCATCGGGGGAAATCAATCAGGAAAGCTTAATCGCCCCTGTGAAGAGTACAAGTCACACGCATTGATGCGCTGTGCTTCTATTGCCTCGATTGCAATGCTTTACCTCAGAGGTGTCTTCATCAACATATTGAATAGCAGGTGTTGTTTGTAATGGATTAATTATAATACTCTGAGGAGATGGAAAAATTGCAAGGCAAAAGCTGAATTATTATAATTAAGCTATCATTTTTCAGATGATATGTAAAGAGCAAAGTACATAATTTGTTACCTTTACAGTAGCTAGCATTTGAAATTGAAGTGTGGTGATAAGGCGGTGCTATTATGTGGATTCTGTGTGGATGAAATGAAAGTGGTAACCATGCATGTCAGCTCTCCATAGGAAATGCCAAACACAAGATCATGACAGGATGACAGGTGGAAGTCAAAAAGCAAAGCCAGAGACATACTCTAATTAACAACTCAAAGCAGGGGCAGAGCTACGGTTGTTTGTATGATGGGGGAAAGAAAAAGCCTGGAAAAAGAACTGGTGCTATGCTCCTGCTGATGTGTTGATGCACTATAGTGAATTTGAACAAAATGAGCTTGACACCCAAACACCCCCCTGTATCCTGTGGGAGCTCTCTGCACAATAGGTGCTTTGGCAGCAATCCCCCACTTTTTCAACAACTTCTAACACAACTCGGAACTGTTTAACACACCTCAAACATCTCTGAGCTCTGAGGTCTCTCTTTGTCTTCTCTCGCTCTCTTTCTCTTTCATTCTCTCTCTCCCTCTCACACACAGAGACACGTGCATGAACAGGTACTAACACAGACACAACAGAATCTAGATGCCCAAATCTCTCAGACCGGCCCTGCCACCAGGGGAAAATGTTGGCATTTTACACTTCTGCAAACCAAAGATACACTTAAGTGTTGACGTTTCCAAGTTTTGAGATGTGGAATAAAACAAGTGACAGAGCTGCATGAGGAGAAGGGTGGGCTGGTGCATGCAGACTCGGATTCAAATCTCATGGCATGCAAGCACTGCATTCGTTGTTAGCTAGTTAACATTAGCTAATGTTTCCCGACATTAACCACGACCTCTTCCTAACCTTAACCATGACCTTTTCCTTAACCTTCACTGGCCAAAGTAACTAACAACCTAGAGTTAGGTAATGTTGTGTGACCTTGATGCAGGACCCACCACACCACAAAGTTGATTATGCAACGTATTTTGGTTCAGAAACACTGACATTTAAACGTATTTGTTGGTTTTTAGAAACGTAAAATGGCAACATTTTATTCTGGCGATGGGGTTGTTCAGACACTTGAGAGAAATCCAATACTTCATCTCCGCATGAGCCTGCAGCAGCTAATCAGTGCAAGGTCAGACAACTGGGTTTCAGCATGCCATTAGTAGGCTACTATGGCTATGTTTACATGCAATAATCTCATTATTGTCCTAACTCTGATTACGAGAATAAATCCATTAAGCTGTTTACGAGCATAGTGGCAAAGTAATATTGTGTTAATATTTCCATCTTAATGCAATCTGGTGCACTGTAATTGATTGAACACAATAACTGTCTCCCTGCAAGAGGAAACAAGTGATGCCAATCATACATTCATGTTGACCGTACACTTCTGTTGCTTACGTATCACTTTGCTTAGGCATGAGACGCCTGAGAGCCGGGTGTAAACAAAGAGGGGAAAACTGCAACGCTATCGATTTAACAGACAAGCAGCATGTTGGGTGTCACAGCGTGTAAAAAAAACTCCTGATGGATAAGCCTGCTCGGATTACACTGCACACATGTCCAAAAATCCCCTCAGTAATGTGGGCACAATTTAAATACTCTGCATGTCCTCATCATAATACTTTGACAGTCTTAATCCGACCCTTAATTTAAGGAAGATTAAGGTGTTAAACTGACCCTGGTTAGAGCTGTCATAGTCTTGTTGGGGTTTTAGTTTTACATGTAGATGTGTAATTTATCCAACCTCTGTGTGTCTGTTGGGTTGAACATTCATCCACATTCCATTTTTAAGAAGACTTTAATTCTTTTTGTCCTTTAGACACATTATTGAAATAATAAACAATAATAATAAACACAAAATAATTTCCCACCCTCATCTGAGCTAATGCTATTCAACTGTACAACTGGAGACACTGCAATATGCATCAAAACTATCGAAGGAGAGGTGAATTCTTGCAACTGCTTAACATTAAACAAACACACTGTTAAAATCCCCAGAGGACTGCGGTTACATGAGAGTAGTAGTTGACATTATTCTACAATTATTTCTCAATATCAAATGGAAACACATGCACACACACACACACAGATTCCCCGACCTTAAACATAAATGTTACATAACAGAAAATGAATGCATTATAAAAGGCTGAGGCAAAAATTCTCCAGAGTGAGACAGATTTTCGTATGATATAATGTATCAGGAGACATATTACCTCAGGGACTGTCGCCCTACCAGGCCAGCCATGATAAATAATGCAACAAAAATACATCATCATGATGGTTCTCTTTATCCAACATGTGTAGCTGTCAACTTTGATCAATAAGAACGCACTAAAGGCGATGGTACATAAACACAGTCCTTTTTATGTTTATGCATGCTGCTGAACCCAAAAAACATTACAAACAAGACATTTAGATGTGAAATATTCCTGCCCTCGGGGCCTACAAATAGTGTTAGGTTGACCCGGGGATTACTGTGCTGCACAAACACTTGCAGCAATAATGTTGTCAAAATAGGTAATATTGGGACCGGGAGTGGGGTTGAGGGTCAGTATTGCACAATGATGTTAGGTGAGTAAAGTGTGCAAAATATGGATTTAGCTGAAGTATAATGCACATTCACTCTTTCTTTCCCCACTCTCAACACTCTGCCATAAGCTTGTTTGGTAAGTCAGAAAAAGTAATAAGACAAAATTTGAATTTCAAATTTCTTTTCTCTAGTCTCTCATTATTCAGCTAATATTAGTGTGGTGATGGAACACCAACCTACCAATTTTGACTGTCAGATCGGAAAGCTCTTCATTTGCTGCATTGCCTCATGAATTTGCATTTCACATATGGATTATTCTTTGTTGGCACGCATGATGATGAGATGTTTCAATAATTGCCAAAATTCGGTGTCAGCGGGAAGTATCTTTACACTTGATGCAGCACCTGAAAGGTTTAATACACGCTTGCATGTCAGGGTTTAACAAGGTGGCACGTTCAAAGGGACTTTCCGCCCATTCATGGCAGTGCAGAGTATCAGAAGAGGAGGCAACCCTCGCTTACAAAACGCTTTATCAATCCACACTGCAGCATTTCATTTGCCTGTAAAGCGCAGGTGTACATTGAAAAACCTCAGATCAGTCTGAAACACCTTGCTGTCTTGTGATATCAATAATTCTGTCTGTTAAGATCAGATTTTTTTTTAACCCAGTTTTAGCTGCACATGCTGTCCCAGTGCTTTAGTTGTAATGTTTCCATTCATCATCTGCTCCCTCTATCTGAAACAGGCATGTGTGATTAGCATCAGTGGACAATGCAGCGCTCTCTGAATTAGAACCCTGCTGCCATTAATAAAGACCAGAGGGAGAGATGAAACTGAAGACTCGACTGTACTCCTCATGTGGTGCAGCCCCAGAGATCCCTGTGCCCAAGGCTCAGTGGACTTTCTCTGAGGCATCTTTTTGATGTAAAGTCAAGGAGTGTGCTCTGTATTCCACAGGCAGCATAGCCCCCGCCTGGCCAGGCCGTAATAGCCTATGATCAGAGATCTATTACTCACTTCTTAGAAATGGGCTCAGGGAGCACAGTCATTTGCCATTTTAAATTGATCTGTACTTTTGGTCTCTGGTCCAATGACACAACATCTCTCAATTTTGATTTCCATTGCCAATATATTACTATCAATATATTATTAGAATCATTTCATGGGTTATTCTGCGGGATCTGATTTGCATAAGTATATGCATTTCCAAGCGGTAATGTGTACGAGGAGATGGGCGAAGGTTTTTAATGCGGAATACAGAATTGTGCAATGTGTCAGGCAGGACCGTGGGATAGTGTTGAACTTCCTCTGGGCGAGCTCTCTCCCAGTTGTGTCCCTTCCTGCCCAAACGTTTCAGCATCATCCGCTACGGGCTGGGACAGAAGAGTGGAGATGACTGTTTGGAATGTATTTGGCTGAGGTAACAAATTACATTAGTCTATTTATCTAGCATCCTCTCTCTCCTCTTGCTTTTACTGCCTCTCTTTTCTCAGCAGGAGGCCATGGTTGTGTCACTGTTGTCTCCTCTCCTGTTTCCCCTCAGACAAAACTGTCTATGCTGATAACCCTCAACGCTGCTCAAAGCAAGACAGAGAGGATATAAGGAATCAGAGGGAGAGATTAGCATCTTGTGGCCAGATCATGAATATATTCAACATGCGGAGAAAGACTGCGACCCAGCTGTTATAGGAACATTTCGCATTACCATCTTCCACATGCAAAGCAATAATTGTGTGAATGAAAGCAATGCATATTATATTTTCATTTCTCCTCCTTTTCTATACTGGCAGCTGTGGACTTAGAGACTTTTATTTGAGCTCAAATCACTGTAATAATCCAACATTGCGCTGCATAAAGATAATGTTCTCATTCTGGCTCAGCTCTGTCAGTATTTCCTCACAACAGTAATTATACTGTACAATAGCTGAGTAGCAGGTGTGTTCATATATAAAATCGCATTTCACTTTATTATTTCACACAGGGTAGAAAATGCTCAAAGCCGTTTTGCCAAAAAGTCTCGAAATCGGTTACGATATCCTGGGGCGATTAAATTACCAAATAGGTTGAGATTGTGCTGGCTATATTCCAGTGTATGAAAATAAACTTTTTCATTTCTGGCACATTGCACCTTAGCACTATCACTACAAAGCTGTGAAATGTGAACAACTGCAGATCAGCACTCCAGTAGCTCAAGTGGTATAACAACACATGAAAGTGAAAACTGTTCTATACAATACCAGATGATTAGGGTATGTGCAATGCCATAAACATGCTGCGAAAATACTAAGTAATATGCTGCTGAGGCAAAACCTGGAGCCATGCCAACGGTCTTATGTTTTCCCCAAGTGGAGCTCAGTGTGAACAGTGTTTTCCCCTCATTTCATACTCTGCTCACGGTCTTCTCCATTACACTTAAAAGGTCCTGTGGCTATGCATCAACAAAATGGCTTAATTCGAGTAAACAAGTGACTTCAAAGCCACAAAGGTGTCGCAGTAAATCCAAATTAATTAATTTTGTTATCTGTTAATTGCATTGTATGTCATTAGAAATGGTTAGAATGAATAATGGCTTAGTCCTCCATTTACCCAGTAACATCCAAGGTGGCATTTTATTCATGCAAAGTACTAGATTCAAATTTAAAAGTCTTTGACATGGAAGAGGAACTCATTTATTGCTACTCCAATATGCATGCACATTTGATGAATGCATAGCGCATTGTTTATGTACTTGTATAGCCCATCATGACAACATCGCAGAGTATCCATGCCACTTCCCCTGAGGAGCCATTACACTGCTACAGAGAGGGACTTGAGAGATAAGGTCTTATCTGTTATTATACAACTAGACAACTTGTATAAAACCTTATCAGCACTAACTGTTTCACAATATGTTGCGCTACAATTTCAGTGTGTGTTAAGTCTAAATGAAATATGGAGACAATTATCTAGTCGCCTGATATTAGAATTGGCAGTGAGATACTTAATGGGGCCAGTGCAGTAGAATGATATTGTAGTTGTAAAGCCTTTGTGTGACATCCAATGACTCTGTCACTGATTCTGTTGACCTAATTCAATTTTCTTTTCAATTACCTGTAGTATATTACCATCACAGCCATTGGTATTGTGGTATAAATCACCCGACTGGACCCTGTGGCTACAGCAGACAGGCACCCCACTGGGTGATGTAGAGCTCTGTCCTGTCTGGCCCCTGTCTCCCTTAAATATAGTTTAGATTAAGAAAAGAACACAAAACACTCACGACCCACATTTCAGCAGCCAGGCTGTATGCCGCTGGGCCCCTTCATAGGAATGTAATGTATAATTACAGCCAGTCAAGGTTAGACACATTTAGGGAAAAAAAAAAAAAAAACTCTAGCTGAAAATGAATCTCAATGAGCTCTGGATTCTTTAAGACTGTTATTTTGGGACGTGTAATTAAAAAAGGCCTAGATACAGTGTAGAGCCGGTCCTGTATTGACTGCATGTTTCCATTTTCACAATAATTTTTTGTGGACCTAAGAGTATGTGGCAGGTTCAATGAGCTGAACGTTGGTCAGCCGGTGGGAGGCCATTGACTGGGTTGTGTTACCAGTGTCACCTCAGTGTCCTACTGAGGTGTGAACATCGATTTATCCGAGAGGCAAGTACAGAGAGGGAACAGGTGTGAAAACACCCTTTAATCGATAAGGGTGTTTTATCAAGTGTGTTTGATGGCAGAGAAGGATCATGCATGGAAGGATATGACGTGGCGGCGAACCAAAACTGGCACAGTGAGCGGATATCAGCACGATGTGAAAAGAGCCTGTCAGAAGTACAGATTTGAAAGAGAATGTGCATCAGCAGTGAGGGATTTTACTGGCAGATCAAGTCAAGGTTAATAATCCCGGCGTGTCACAAGAGCTATCCAGTATCCAAACCACCTGACTTAGAGGATAGGTTCCTTTGCACTTTTTATAATCTACTGCAAACTAAAAGGTTTAATTCACCATTTTAATATAATAGCTTTCCTTGTACACATTCATACCGTTCTGCTGCTAACTTGATGAATGCCATGCTCACGCTGAACTCGGACCTTGAACTTCTGACCTGCAACAACATGGAATAAATGATAGCTCTCAAGAGGAAAAAAAAAAGTTTTCCTCCATGAATACCAAAGAACACGGCATTCATTTTTCTCGGGTTGACACCGTGAATGCAGTGCTGTTGAAATTTAGACTGAAATTTGCAGGTCTGACTTCAAGTGAACGCACAATTAGCTGACTTAGCAGCGGAACGGTGCGGATGTATACAAGGTAATATATTAGTGTACATGCTAAATTAAGCCTTTTCGAAAGCGCTGTTTGCAACCATGTTTTTGGGGATGGATGATGCGGATTTCACTGGGAGTTTTTCCATTTCAGAAGCTACATGTATAGTGTTTTTTTTGCACTGTTGGATTGTGCTGAAAGCAAGCAAGAAGCTGCAGCAGGTTTTCCCTTCATTAAAGCCAGCCTTGAGGTCGCACTACAGTTAAAAACAATGGGCATCATTATTTGAATATGGCATGAGCGGAAAAATACCAAACCTATCCTTGGAAACACAAATCTGTTGACAGAGTGGTGTCTTCATTTTTGTTATGATTAGAATGATATTGAACTCGGTCACACTTTGCCTTCATGGTTTCAGCCAATTGGCTAAAACTGAAAGGGTGATGATCGACCGTACAGCTCAATGATAGACTGAGGAAAAAAAATACAGGTGTGTATGCCCTTGAGGACAGACACAGTGATAGCAGAAGAGATGTGTGTTTGTGTGTGTGTGTGTGTGTGTGTGTGTGTACACAGGGAGGACAGAAAAATAGAGATTCACTTTTTGTCAGTGCTTAGTGGCTTTGTAAAGGCTAGTTAATTAAATGAGATGCCTGAGTTGACTTGCCTAAATTCACAGCCTTAATGAGGTTGATAACTGTGTTCTTTTTAATTAAGCCCCATTGTCTCTGACAACCTGTAAATAGAGCTGTGGCCAATGGAAAAACATTGCAAATTGCTTGTGATGTCCTAAGCCCTTTGTGGAGAGCATTTCTATCACACAAAGGAGGAAAGAGACACAGCCAGTCTGTCACACCTTGGTAAACAGTCTGTGACTTGATGTTATAGTTTAATTTCACGCAGAACTACAGGAGAGAGATAAATTGTCACCACCAGAATACACAATAGAGCATGTGTGCATGTTACCAGTGGTGCTGGACATGGACATCCACATCCAACATCCTTTGTTCTGCAAAGTGCCTCCCTTTATGCTCTGGAGTTGTTTGACATTGATTGCCAAAGCCAGTGCTGATGCAGACTGGACACGACATCTCTTGCAAACAACCCAATCTTGTTTTTTTGCTTCACAATAAGAGACTAGGCCAAAAAAAACCAAAAAAAAAAAAAAACAGTAATCCTTGACTTGAAATACCATTAGCCTTTGCTGGCGGTAGAGAGAGAGATATATAGATAGATATAGATGTATCTGTTGCTGACATGCAATGCACAGGTTGTGAAAGTGAAAACGAAAAAGAAATCTATCATCTATCTTAAACATATGTTGATATCTCTGTGTTAAGACATTAAAAGACTACAAATTAATTACTGGGTGATACATGCCAGTGTAATGTTATTTGTCCTGAATTAGCTGTGCTTAGCTGTGCCTGCACGTACCCAAACGGACAGCGTGTAAATATTGTGACAGAATGTTTTCATCATTGCCAGACTGGCTGCAAATTATTTTACATAATCTACTGCCAGCAAGTTTATGTTATTAAGTGTCATTCTTACATTCTTCCTCTCAGGATGAGTCCTTTCCCAGTTTCAGACCCTTGAGTCTTGTAAATGTCTGCATGATGAATGTCTTCTTTTGACTCAGGAGGACAGCATTCATATAGACATTTAGAAACTGACCTCAGAGTGGTCTGCAAACGCTCTCCAGTGACTTAAATTTTCATCAGCACGCTATTTTTCACTGTCATGTTGTTTTAATAATAATAAAATAATATTTTGTGCTTTGAAAATGGGTCCAGAATTGCAATGAGGGTGTCTGCGAGAAACACGCATAATATTTGACACGGTCTGTTTCACTGTTTTGTTTGATGCCATCAATGTAAACAGAGACTGGTCCAAAGTCAGCCTGAGCTGCTGGAAACCTCTCACTCTCCCAGTGTGAGACATTTCGTGCATAAACACAATGTAAGCAACCGCTCTATGCAACACTGCCAATCTCAAAGTATTTTCAACACTAGCCATGCAAGAAAGCATTGCGTTTAAGTAGGTCGTCAGTGGGTGCTGAGATAAGTACAGTGGTAGTCATTTTCGAAGTCCACCCACTGTTCATGCGTCCTGCAAGCCTCGAGAACGAGACCAGACCCACCAATAGTTGAACAACAAAGCTACCAAACAGCCTGTAAGTTTGTTTTGGCTGTCAGGGGCTTTCAGGTAACGCCACGCACCCTTTGCCTGGTGTCTGTAGTGGAAGTGACTTGGACAGGAGCAGTTATAAGCCACTGATCCTGTTTCCCAAATGTACGACCTGGCTTTGTTAATAGACCTGGACCAAGGTTAGCATGCAATTTTTATTTTTATTTTGTTTGGACTTTTTGTTTTCAATTTCTGTTTAGTTTTAAGGCGTTTTTAAAGTGGTTTAGTTGTTATTAATTCAGTGGTAGTTTTAGTCTTTTTTGTAATATGGCTATATTTGTTAGGGATGAGATTAAAAAAGGTCAGAAAAATATTAAGTAATAAAAACTCAGATGAATAGATGAACAACCAAATAAATGGACAAAAATGAAAACTAAAAACATTTCCCTTATAATTTTAGTTTATTATAGTTAGTTTTAGTAACTACTTAGTCACACAGTGCAGTTTCAGTTAGTTATTATTATTATTTTTTGTAAATTCGGTTAACTTTTTTTTTCCACACCTAGTGAATGTTATTCTGGGGTCATGATAATAACCTTGGAATTGATCCGATATGACTCATTTCTGTGCTGTCTTTTACAAGTGAGTCTACAGCAAGTTCATCAAGTTTATCAGTGCTACAGCGATCATATCCAAAAATATTATCATGCATCATCACTGAAAAACTTGATCATGACTTATTACTGTCTAGTGCACTTGTGATTTGTATGCCAGCTACTGTATGGACTGTATGTGGTAGGTGCAAGTGTTACTTTATCCTTTTATTGAACAAGACCACATAAAAATATAAACACTGACCACTGTCTACTTACAGCCTGTGCATGTTTACTTACACCACAATACCAGAACAGGTTACATTCACTGTTTTTTTTTTTGTTTTTTTTTTTCTAAATTGGTCCAGTTAGTGAACTCGAAAAGCCAAACACCAACTGTGTGTTCAGGCCAGTTGAGCTGAATCATCTTAAACTGCCCTGCCGTGCTTTGGGGTGCACCATAAAGGTAAATACCCACACACCACACACGCTATACAACCGTGTTTTTTTTTTCCGATATCTCTTTGTCTTTCCCAGTTGCAATATATTTAGCCATTATTTGCACACAGCCAGTTCCCCAGGACTTCCATGATGGCACCAGCTGTTAGGAGATTTAAACTGCAAAGCCTCTATAGCAGGGATACTCAAATAGCTCAGCCAAGGGGCCACTTTTGGAACGTGGGGGTTGTGGTGGGGGGGGCTCAGTGGATAAAATAACCTAGTATCACTAATAGCACTTTATGTTCTTTTGGGTTTAAAATTTATTGCCACCAACAACCAATAGTAATAGCGCAGGCATCTTACAACAACAGTGGCAAGTTTTTCATTTTTCCTTTTATCACAATAGTCTTCAGTGCACGATACTGCATTTTATGAATCTATATAGGCTATGGCACATTCTGTAAATGCACATGGAAGCTACACTAGTGGACCCAAATGCAAAAGAGGTGAGGAGACAGGACTAAAATGGTATTTCACTGTAAGGGAAGGAGAGTTGGAGTGGTGAGCTGGGCTGAGTGCAGTACAGGAGAAGACTGGGTTGCGGATCTGAGCTTGGGCTGGACAGATCCGAGGCAGGGCGACTGAGCAGAACAGACTTCTGAGAGCAGGCAGGGCGAAGCGGCGCTCGAGCCGAGGGGAATCCAGGCCTGGGGAGCAGGGCTGAATACAGGGACCGCAGTCAGAAGTAGACAGAACGGCAGGGAGAGGAGACGAAGCTCAGGAACAAACAGAATGCAAACTTGCAAAGAGGAAGGGCTTAAAGCGTAGAGGACTGAGTGGAAGCAGAGACTATAATCTGGTAGCGTGGTCGTGGCAGAGCCGGGTAGTTGTAGGAGACTGATAATGGCGTTACGATGCAGCTGGTGAGGCTCTGCTCTGACTTCACACAACCACAAACACACACGGGGAGAGAGGGGGACAGAGCCACTGGGGGAGTGGCAACAGGTTGGTCTGACGCAGAGTGAGATACAGAGGGCGTGTCGATGGAGACCGCAGGAGCAAATGCAACAACAAAACTGTAAGCTGTAAGCTATTTCACATGCACCTCAGAGTACTTAGTATTCAGAGACTGAGGTGTCAGTTCTCTTGTTAAGGAAAGGTGCTCTTTCACACTCATTAACTCTGCCTGTGTAGATTACTCTAGGCCTACATCTTAATTGCAGCCACATTCTGTATAACTTACAACACATATTACACTTGAACACGTGTACTGTGCTATCAGTAGCGCACTAAACTTTTTTAAAGTGCTTCATGTTTGCTGGAGCTCTAGTAGCACACATTGCAGTGTGTCCACTATGTGTAATACATTGATAAACATTGAAATGTCAATACGTGCTGTACATTTATTTGCACGAGTTAAAGCCGGGCGACTAATCTTCATCTATGAGCTGAATGGCTGGATGTCTTGGCTCTGCAGGCACGTGAGGCAGCCGAAGGTGGTGCAGGCAAAATGTGTTCTTGATGAAAGATAGAAGGAGTCCTTATATTAGCTGAAAATACAGTAGTTGAGATGTGTTTAGCAATCAAAGGTGCTCTGGTTAAACTCTCCTGGTTGTCTGCATTCCTCCGTGAATTCATCCCCAAAGAACTCATCCAGCAAGTATCTAAATCTTCTTAATTATTGCTCTTTCTTTAATCTGTTTTCCCCCAGGTAATTACAGTGGTCTCCAGTTAGTTTCCATTATGCAGCAATGGCCTTTCAAGTTGCAAAAACATGATTTTATTTTTTTCCCCTCATATTTTATCTATTTATTTAAAAAAAAAATAGCTGTCTAGCTATCCGTCTATCTGTCTATTCCTGCAACCTCTTCGTTTAAACAAGGAACTGAAGTCTGTCATTTATAATGAACATAAGAAATACAATCGCCTATGCCTATGTTGAATCACACAAATAATTTATGTCAAATATATTTAACTGATACAGTGAAATTCAAGCAGAGGACAGCACTGAAATGCACCCCAAACCCCGGCCAGCTGCTGAAACCCATCCCTCTGATCACCTGTCCAGCAGCATATAAGCTCCAATAAACCAGCATGCTCCCTCTTTGTCCACAACTGTGATCCTCCTCCAGCCCACTGCTGCCTTGAGCTGCTCTCTGCTATCCCTGATGTCCGGCGGCCTTATTAATAACCTTTGCGTACGTACAAAACGGGGTCTGAAAGAAGCATTGGGATCTATAAAAAAAACAAACTTGATGGGAGAATGTGAGCACTTGTATGGAAACTCTTACCCATGCCTACAAACACTGTAGAAACACGGGCACTTCACATGGCGTGGTGGATTGAAGTGTGTGACAGGAATCATTACATGTATAATGATTCTGCTCATACTCACACATTTAATTTCACTTCATGTTACACATTACTCAGCCATCCACTTTATAACACACATTTGAAACAGCAATGTTATTTCTGCTTGTGCTCGTGAGCTGTAACTATGCATAAGCACATTTCATATGTAAGATATAAGCGAACTCAAATCTCAAATCAAATTCCACTCAATATTTCATCAGTGCTGCCTCGCCATGGCATTCCCCGCACCCGGATCGCAGAGGAGAAGGCCGGACTTTATGGTAACTAACTGATGAAATGATCATCATCAGTTGTTGAAATCCGAGATTACATCAAATAGCATTAAAAAAGTTGCAGAACAGAGTGTCAATAGTTCTCAATAATGCCTTCTGATACCGTGCATACATCACCAAGAGCGAGTTCAGCTTTCATATAGTTTTTGTGTGCAGTCGACGGTGCTGTCAGGTGCACAGAGCGCACTGCAGACACATCAGTGGATGCAAGACACACTCTGTCTTCTCCAGTCACCTCAGCCAGCACGTCCTCACCACCTGCACATATGGATTGTGTAAATTTTCAAGGTCTGGAATAAATAAAGCCAGTGACAGCTCTTGCGCAATCATTGCACTCCATTTCCTCATTATTAGTTCTGACAATAATGCAGGCCAGGTTCACCATAAAACTGATTAATAAGTAATTTGTGTTCACCTATCAAACTTCTATTTACCACTGATTGACGCAATCGTACTGGCAAGTGGTAAAGCAGCAGTCTGATTGCTGTAAAAATGTAAATACTGCGTTGACAATCCCGCGTAATCCTGCATGACGGATGCACTGACACTGCGAGGGGACGACGTCAATGGAAAGCCAGTGTTGTTTGGTGCAGTATTTCCTAACAGAGTGAAATAGTGGCCTGTAGCCTACCTGGCTCACACACAGCAGTATGATCAGCCAAATCCATGTCTTCTCCTTTATCTGGCACCGCTCCAGTAATGTCACCAGTGTAATTACTGTTGCAGGACGCTCCTCTAAAGTGAGCCCCGTCCCTGGTGTCACACTGCCACCGACACCGTGATGATCCCCAGTAAGGCTCTACTTGTTGGCATCAGTGTTTACGTGAGACCACATCCTATTTGTTTCTCACATCTGAGTTCGCAACAGTGAGTTACCGCTGCACCTAACTCAAGCAGAATGAGAATTAGTCTATTATTTTGCTCAAATTTTACTTAAGTAGAAATTTTAAAAAAGTGTGTTCTGTAAATCTGTTAATTTTACTGTCTTTATTATTATGTGAAGCACTTTGAATTGCCCCTGTGTACAAAACGTGCTACATAAATAAAGCTGCCTTGCTTTGCCTTGCGCTCCACTTGCTGTTCTCTCCCCCCAAGAAAAATGAATGGACACACTCTTCAATATGCATATCAGCTTGTATGAAGGGCATTTCTAGACCAAATGTGGCTGAATGTGGTTGCTCACCAGGTGGAGGTTGAGGCTCGTGCACGTGTGCAGCATTCCAGGTAGATTTGTGATTTATAATGGGCAATTACGTGCAGGTGTGTATATGCACAGTTATAAAGTGGAATATTTTTTGGTGTACGTACTTTTCCTGTTTTGTGCTTAGGTAACCTTTTAGTGAGGAATCCACTCACAATTTATAAATGAGGCCAGGTTTGCCAAGGGCTCCGGTGGGGTCTGAGTCAGTAGCCCAGGAAACACCCCTTGGGTGGCAGGACAACAGAATCAGCA
>OMLB01042908.1:0-24156 GCA_900302555.1 Myripristis jacobus
GAATACTTGCAGGCTTTCTATGTTTTTTTCGGCAGCATCTTGGTGATTTTTTGTGCATTCGTTCAAAGACAGGGTGACATATTTTAGGCCATTTTCGTCGTGGCGAATGCTGAAGGAGTCGGGCTTTAATTTGCGGTTGCCCTCGTTCGCCCTGCGTCCCATATGAATCTGCACGTCAAACCAGACTTTACAGACAAGCCCCCAACGTGTGTTTGAACTTCGTACCTGAAAGTGCTTCATCTTCTGGCAGTCTGCCTCGGTTATGGCTTGGGGGGGGGAAGATTTGTCACGTCCTTCTCGGCGGAGTTTCTTTATCACACCGGTGAAAACATTGTTGCTGGTGGTGAATTCAGCATCCTTTACCAGACACCAAGCACCTCCTCCAACCACTCATCCAGGCTCAGGCCACCCAGCAAATCAAAATTCACTACAAAGTCTGACATTTTGTTTACAAAAGTCTTGAAACAAATGTGACCTAACGAGTAAGAGCGCAGAGTAGTTGGTTGCTAGGCAACGCTATGTCCATTTACACTGGCGCAGGGATATTTTGTGCTGCGGTCTGCCAGCGGGTTACACTGATTTTACAACGGCATGGAACGCGGCTCAGCCAATCACATTTAAGGATGGGAAGCATCCGTTTTATAATTCCAAATAATAACTCGCTCTCGTGACAGTTGTTGCCAGTTGACACGTTCAGTTTGTCCAAACAAGGAAGGTTGAGGGAGAGAGCGGCTGATGGTGACAGAAGTTTAACGGTAATGTTAAAAAGTTGAAGCTTTTCTCTCCTGTACCCAGGTTGCTTTTACAGTAAGGAAGCCACAATAAATTCATTATCAAAATTCTAACTGCTCACTTTGTTTAAATACTTTTACTTTTACTTCTTATACTTAAGTACAGAAAATATCAGAAAATTACTTTTGATACTTAAGTACAGTAAATGTCAGGTACTTTAAGACTTTTACTCAAGTAATATTCTAAAAGGTGACTACGCTGCGTTCCAGCGGGGAGTTGTACCTGTGAATCACGACTTCAAAGTCACGAGTCACGACTTCAAACCATTACAGGCATAACTGACAAACATTATGTGGGCGTGCTTATGTTATTTAATTCAGTCATTTTTATCTCTACCCAATACTCACCCTCACCATTGGCTACAACCGTCTCCTGTTTGTGTACAAAACATAAACTGCGTGACGTCGAACGAGGAAGTTGGAGTACATTGAGCACAATCGAGTTCACAGGCGTGAATTCACAGGTTTGGCTATAGCCCCGCCCACTTTTAACCAGTAAATCACCAGTTACGGGTGGCCTGGAACGCAGCATCAATCAAAACAAACCAATCATGTCTTGATCTCTTCACAGGTTGCTGGCCTCTGATTGGCCTAGCCTGTCTCTCTGACTTTAAAAAAAAAAAAAAAGAAATGATCAGACTGGTGAGGCCAGCCGGACCGGACCGACAGCTGATTGGCCTGGCCAACGATCTGTTGAAAAAAAAAAAAAAAAAAAAAAAAAAAGATGGGCAGGCCCCCGGGCCCGTGATAGGCCGGCGTTTCGGGAAATCTCCCGGTTCTCCCGATGTACAGTCCGGGCCTGGTCTTGCTCTATGGACAAGCTACATTTATTGATTAAGAATTTTATTTAGATGCAAATAGTACTTCTCAGGTCTCGCCACAACTATGAGAGACTATCTCATCTTTCAGAACTATCTGGTACAATCTCCGTTTCACAACATGTGTCCCAGTGTCATGAGCATTCTTAAGAATAAGCCAATACATTCCAGATTTTGCTTTTATACTCTCAAAGAGAAAGAGAGATACTGATGAGAGATACTGTATGGAGGTTTCACTTAAGATGCTGTTTATAAGCAAAATGAATCAAGATGAGACCTGAGCTGAAATACAAGAGCCTTTAAAAAAAAATTTACTTCAGCTGCAAATATTCTGCCATGTGAAATGGTGTTTTGGCCTAAAACTGAAAAACTTAGAGACTTAGAGACAGACTGAATCAATGATTTTGGATTTCTATTTTCTAATCATTAAATGGCTAAGATGACTAATGGGATGATCAGCCAATAACTTGGTGTATTTCTTTAAATAAAGATTTAAAAAGAAAAAAGAAAGATAGAAAATCCTCATAAGCCACCCAAAATAATTAACTGGACTTAATTAAATCCCTGAATCTGATCCCTTTATATAACCTTTTCACCTCAATGTGTCATGTTCTCGCAACAAAGAAGTCCAAATCAGAGAGATGATTCTAAGTGACCTCCCAGCTAATCCCTTCAATCATGGGCATAAATTCCCTACCAGAGGACGTCAAATAAATATCGACGCTATAAATAACAAATAGAGACTATATACATAAATGAATGCCTTGATAAAAATGCAACTGTCCATATTCTGCATGATAAGCTACTTTGAGTGCTAATTTATGACGCTGTTCCTATGTGGTGTGTACCTGGACATTTATGTAACCGCGGTACAGCATATAACAGGACAAGAGAGAGCTGGTATTATAGTGCAGTATGTACTTGTCAAGGACAATTTGCTGTTGGACGGGACTGTGTGCAGAGCTGGGTACATTTTTAAATAGACCATTTTTGCTTTAAAACACCCTTACACCGAATTCATGAGAATTGCCCTCTCACTCGCTTTCATTTCTAAATACATACACTGCGGCCCCTGGTGATATATTTTTGCAGCACTGGTCACGACTGGCAGAAAAATTATTATACCTCTAAGCAACAGTTCCACAAATACCTGGGTTTAAAAGCCTATACTGATCCTTTTTAACTGAAACTGCTATTTTGTACCAGTTTTCAGTATCTTTAATTTTGACTAGGGCTGAAAGATATGGTAAAAAAAAAAAATCATATTTTAAATGCAATATGATTCACAATTTTAGTAGGATTAATAATTCTAATAAATCTGCATTATAATTTTCAATTGGAAAGCTATCAAAATGATGATGGTGTGACCTTTTCTAGGATCTGTGCTAACTAAATATTTTATCTCCAGACATGTTACGTCTGGAAAATCCAAAAAAAAGAAAAGAAAGAATTATATTCTTGTCAGAATGGTGAGTCCTCTGAAACAGTAATGTGGCCTACATGAACAATGCTAAGACCCGATGACCAAGCCTTCACATAAATCATTAAAGGCCAGATTTCAGTCTGTAATGTTCAGTTTCCTGTTAGGCAAGAGCCAGTTAACCTTTTAGCTTTTTTGTGACGCCGTTTGATGTTATTTTCCTCTGTTAGGGAATCAGATGTAGTCTGAGCAGATGTTCAAGGAACTGTTTTAGTACTTGGTAATCCGTGTTAAATGGAGGATGTCATAGGGTTGAGGTCAATAGCCCATCACTGAACTTCCTAAACTATGTTGTACAGAATTATATATTTTTTATGTATATTTTACAGTGAGCAATAATGAGCCTGCGCCAACACGATGAGAAGACATATGTAAATTGTGTGGAAAAACAAATGAAGGATGCTAAGGCCAAGTGACTGAATGAGAGCATGCTGTTTCGTCTAGAGCAGCAGAGCTAAAATGATGTTTGTCACCACCAGACAGGTCTGATTCCACAGGCCAGGAGTCAGGTAAATAACCTGTCACACTGCATCCAGTCACACCTGCCACCAGTATTACAGCTTTTGGTGGGGTTTCACAACCAAGTCACAGTCCATTGAGATCGACACTAATGAAATTCTTTTAGGTTGGTTAACAGCTCCTTCAAGGAAAATCCACTGTTAAAAATCAGCTGTTGATGTAAATTATCGTGGATAACTTGCCAAACATAGACGGTGTGACATGAGTTATCAAAGAGAAAAGACTTGTCTCTAGTGTCCCAATTTTATATTCAACAGTCATACACAGAGAAAGTCTCAAAGAAGCAGAGATGTCAATTTATCTACCCACAGTAGCCACAGAAGATCTGGATACAGAGCGGCCACAAGGCATATACCTCTTTTCAACCAAAATAGTTGTGGTTCTTGAATCAGTTCCATTCGGGTCTCTTGGAACCAAGGTGCTAACTAGCAAAGCAGCCCATGTTTGCAGCAGTTTGGAGTGGAACCATTACAACTGAGGGGTGTCCAGGGTGCTGACCACTGACTGCAGCATTGCTGTGTCTGAGTTCAGCCCCAGCCTGCTGGTGTACTGCTCTGTGACCAGCACACCAGCACCAACTTCATCCCCCCATATTACCCTGTCCAGAACCACTTTTTGCTACGTCCTTTTGGAGTCTCTGTACTCCTTCAAGTTTTTCAACTTGCTGATAATTTGGTCCTGGGTTCTAACAAACCCAGCCTTCACTAACTGCAGCAATTTTGAGATTCAATTTACTGTTTTTTCAGAAATCCCTTCCATTCTTTACTGAATTTAGGTGTTGTCCAAATTGAAAGCAATTGTTTTGTTTCTTTGTCAGACGACCACGTTCTCTTCCATTTCTCCATCACCTCCATCTTTCCCTGTAGAATAATACACATCCACTCTATTTTCCATCACAGTTCCCACTTCAGTTCCTAATATTTTTGGGTTCCAGCTGGGAACCAACTTCTCGGGTTCCGAAACAATTTATTTTTGGTTGACCTGCTCAGAATGGTTCAAAATTAGGTTTGCGAATGGCACCAGTTCCTTGTTGGCCAAAAAGTCCCAATGTTGAAAATGCCACAGCTGTGATCATGCACACATTTAAATGTAATTAGCTTGTTAACCACATGGTGAACCTAGTTGACAAGCTAATTACATTTAAATGGACATACCTCCAATGACGACATTGAGATATTGTTTGTCATTGTTCAAGAGCATTCTGGGAAAACAAGTAGACAGAACTAAATCAGGCAGACTGAGGGAAAGTAGGTACAACAAAAAAGTCACACAATGCTTCATGGAATGCACTGAACGTTACAAATCTTCTGAAGCTCTGGACAGATAGGAAGTGTCAGATGCTAGCATCAATACACATACAGGACCTACTGTTGTCTATGGCTTCTGGCAAACTAGAGGCGTTAAGTGGCAAGTCAAAACAGTCTGATGTAGCTCCAAGCCTCAGCTCAGAACTCTGTTCAATTTGGGAACACTGAGGCAAGAACAGACCACCAAAACTCAGTGTCTAGTATTTGTGAACTGCAAGAGTGACAAGCAGATTTTCTATATAGAGAATCAAAGGTTGAAAAGGTTGGGTCATTTCTACTACATTTCTACATTGTATATTCTTAGTTATTTCTTATTTTTATATCTAATTCTACATATAAATTAATGATCTTGGGTTGAAGGCAACTTTAGCTTCTAAACATAACACTGATTAGAGCTACAGAACAAGAAAATGTATTGAAATTCATAATACAGTATCTGTTGTGGTGTAAAAAATAATAATGAATTTGTCTTTGTGTGTTGACACTTCAAATCTCCCACATGCGCTCGTAGCATCATATGCATATCACACATCAAAAGTCACCTCCTGTCTATGCAGGGCTTAACAGTGGGAAAGGATCCAAATGTGGACTTTTCCTTTCAGGCAGGGTGAACCAGGTCTCACTGCAGATTTTAAACTAAAATCCTTCCAAGCACACTGAAATGATTTCCCAGACAATTACTATTAAAATAATAATAATAATGAAATAATAAAAAATGTTGGTGAAAACTATTCATATTTATTTAATGTTGTCACCGAAGAATCTCTACCACATAAGAGGTGGATGATATCTGATTTTTTTTTTTTTTAAAGGCCAATATCGGCTCCAGGTATCAGTCTTTGTAAACCCAGTATGTATTGCCTAAGGCAAAAGACCAAAATATGAAATCGAGGTGGAATGGACAGAGATGGAAAAAGAAAAGGAAGTGAACAATGTTTGCCTTCAGCATTTCACCATCTGTCTAGCTGTCTGAGTGTCTTTTCTGATTTCTGCTGGCAGCAGCAATGTGGCTCATAGTCCAGACATCACTGAGGCAGAAACTGTTTCAGTAGAATGTACAATAAATAAAAAAGTACAAATTGGGAGAATTAAAATATAGTTTTCATGCTATACAGTATTTATATTATCTGAGAGTATTAAGAGAACCAAAAGTGATATGTGTTTGGGACCCAAAAGCAACCAAGTTCAACATTATAAATGGCCACTTTTGTGATATTATACAACTTTAAAAAAGCATTCAATATAGTTCCGATCTTTATAGCAGGAAATAAAAAGGTGAGTAAACTCTGACCTGCAGCTGGTAATCCTTGTAAATTTAACAACCATCAATAAACTGAGATCAACTGGCTTATATTTTCATAAAAGAACTGCTTTACTTTTTCTCCTTAGAAGAACCTATCTTCTTAGAACTTCCATCAGCAAAAACGCTCTAATGGTTCTACATAGAACCTTTATGTCCTTGATTCACAATAGATCACAGAACCCCAATCCCTTTTTCTGCAACTGATACAAGTAACCATTGTTATGTATTCTAACTGGTTTCAAGGGAATGAAACCTGTGCTGTGAAGCAGAGGTTCTCAAAGTGGGGTCCTGGGGGTCCCCAGAAGAATGAGAAATAATTTGACTGCACCACTATTTAACTCCTTGGAATTTAGCACCCTGAGAATATTTCTAACTCCTTAAAACCCAACATTTTCTAAAAAGTTATTGTGGCATAGCCAAATTAAAAGAAGATTTGTAAGGCTAAAATGCATGTATGAGGCCTCCTTTGAAAGGAAACATCCTCCAGTTTCTGAGTATGTAAACATGATTTTTTTTATTTTTAATTTCTGCCTTCAAATTTTTGACCTCTGGGCCAAACATTACAGGAGCCTTTAGTTTGTGTGTCACTGGGGTCCACACACCCTAACCCTAACACAGGTGCTGCCATTTGTGTGTTTTGATTTTAACACATTGGAGGGTTTACTTTGAGTTATTATTGTTAAAAAAAGATCCACTACCCTGACCAAAGACATTAAAGAAAACACAAAAAGAGCTTTCAGATTTCTCAATTGTCATAACTGATCTGAGGCTACAGGACAGCTGCTGAATCTTTACCAGAATCAGTGATATCGTCCAGATGACCTGAGTAATCTGAATCCTAATTCAGCAGGATGAAAACATTTCTTCTTGAATAAATTTTATATTTGCACTAAGGATATTGGAAATAGCTCATATCTGGGTTCAGGTTCTGGGATTAAGATGTTTACAGGCAGTACATTAGGGTACATTTAGCATCCTGAATGTTACTGGGATCTTGTTTTGTGGCATGTACATGTATCGAGCAAGGTTTGAGGCAAATACAAACTGCTCACTTAATGCGAAGTCACATTTCAGTGCCTCATGCATGCACAGCACATTTTCACCACCATCATATTAAGCCATAGAGTAGCACAAAAATTTCAAAACGTTCAACTCACAGCAGGGATGTAGTAGTGCTTGAAAAACCAGTGTCACGTCAGTGGATAATCACCATTTTATTTGCAGTTTTACCACCTTTTCAGATGGACATTTTTGAGATTACTTCATAGTCATTGTAAATATTACAAAACGGTAAGTTACACAAGGCTAGATATGACGATCATCAACTGGAAAGATCACCCACCTTTTTATTAACTAGTGCATGTGGGCATAAACCTAAACCTTTTCTGGAACTCTCTTTTCAGAGTGTGTGATGCCACAAAATTTGGGATTCAAGAAGAAAAACATCCTAAAAAGATTCCACAAATCATTTTTTTGATCCCTTCTCATCAGTACATCATTTTTTTTCCCTTCAGATACCTCTGAGTCATGCAAAACTCATGCAAAGCTTTATATTACATTATAATACACTCTAAGCAACTGAGTTTCAGGCATGCTGTACTGGCAGCATCCCAGAAGAGAAACCGAACCCTCTCCTGTTACCGGACATCAGTTTTGATTTGGAGTGACAGTGTCTTAGCTCTTGTGAGCCGAGCGGGAAGCAGTGGAGCCTCAATATTATTCAGCAAGTATTCCCATCTGGCCAAACACCTATCTGTCTGTCCCTGCATCACACCTACCTGGTCTTAATGGTGGGGTTCATCCTGAGAGGAAACAGTCCCAGGTCTACGGCCTTGCTGTCAGGATTAAACTCTAGGGCTCCTGAAATGTAAATCAGAAAGTAGTCCCAGAGCTCAGGTAACTTCTGGGAGGAGAGAAACATGGAGGACACCTTAGGCTGGTTGTTCTGCGGGAAGAGACAGTCAGTGGTTCCTCCTGGGATAGACGAGTGTCATCCGGAGAGGGGGGCACCCAATAATGTTTATCACCTCCCTCCAGCTTCCCTTTAAGTGCTCCCAGCTGACCCAGCCCCAACCCATCTAACCAGTACCAACATTTAGCTGACTGGCTCCTCCCCCCTGGACAGAGTTCAGGCACAAAATGAATTCTCCCCCCTTTCTCTCCAAACTGTCCTCTTTTGAGATGGTGACTACTGCTATAAACAAGTTATTAGTATTATCATTATTTATTGTTATTGCTTCTTAATGAAGAAGTAGGCTATATGGTGTATCTGTGCATGTGTATGTACAGTATGTGTGTTATAATATGTAATATAAAAATATGGATCTAAAAATATAATACAGTGTACATCAGTATATGCAATATACTGCAATATGCAAGTTTCATCTTATATGACCTTATTTTAAACCGCCTGCACACATCTGTAATTAGTAGGTCAAATTTCAATAGGATTAACTGACTTTTCCCTCTAATCCAACAACATTTTAATAGGCTATTTTTATTCTGTGCGATTTGATGACAAGCGACAAAGGGGAGGGGGAAAAGGTGCAGGCATGGAAATCTGCGCCATATCCTAAAACCAGTTTATAAACCGCAGTTTATATGTTGACCTGTCAACAGAGATGTCAGTCAATCGGCCGTGAACCCAGCACTGCAATCCTCTCCCGAGGCAAAAACCAGAGTCCGTTTGAAAACATAGCATTTTGTCAAACCTGTCCAATAAAAGCACGCACTGGCTACAGCAACAGCCTCAAATCTTCTACCACTCAAACGGCTCTGTTAAATTTGGCACTTCATCCACCAAGCAGCAATTTATTTATCGCTAAATATTTTTTTTCCCTTACAGCTCTTTGCCCTAATGCTGATTTTAGTGCAAGCAGGTTTAGGAAGAACAGGTAAAGCAATGAAAACTTTGACATTTTAATCAAATAAGCGCTGTATGTTGGATAACATACATGCCGAGTTGATCGGCGGCACCCACTAATTCGTCCTACTTCCTACCAGATGTGTAACCTACACTGTTTGCAGTTTGTCAGTAACATGCCAGGTTTTTAAATGGCGTTTGGTGCGACATTCTCTCAGTACAGGAGTGAACATCACGCGCCGGGTTGAAGCCAAACTTGTTGACCTGTCACGTACCAGTATATGAGCGACAGTCCATCGAACCGCTCGAGCTCCCTCCCCCGCTGCTTCAACAGAGACATAGTAGGCTATCCAAACGAACGAGCACGGTCCCGGTCCTCACGGTGCTTCCTCGCGGTGTCCGCTGTCAACTTTCAGAGTAACGGACAGCCCTGCTGCTCGAGACGCATCACTCTGCGCGCTCTTCAACTGGCCTCGCGCTGCGCTGAGCCGCGCGCCTTCGCTGACTGTGTGAATGTGTCAGCACTCATTCCCCTTCAAATCAATGAGACAGATCACACACTGCTTGCCGGTGACCGGGACTCAGACGGTCCGTGTCTAATCTGTCAAGGTTTATTATTATTATTTATTTATTTATTTATTTATTTTTTGCACTGCTGACTAATCTTAGAATGTCTGTGGAATAGCGCGAAATTAGTCCCTACTCTCGTTGACCCAGGCGGTACCCAAGTGTTTGCGCTGTGGACGCTGCGTCCCTCTGCCTCCTGGAACACATGTAATGGTGCGTTCAGGAACCATAGGATAGGCTAGGAGAAACTGTCAGAACAGGTATCGATTTGAAAGCGCTCACTGCACTCAATTCAATCCGAACTCCTGTTGCTGCTAATCAGGTTTTTCACACTTCAACATAGACGTTTATGCTTTGCAGCAAAGAAACCACTTGGGTCAGTTGCAGTTACTCTGTTCTCAAGAGCAGAATTAAATTGTGATGAATTGAAAAAGAAATAAGAAAAAAAATGTAAAAACAAAAAGAAGTATTTGCATTATTATAAATATGTGCATTAATCCTGCAAAATATTACAACAATAAATACAGAAATTAGAAATTGGCCATATGCGTACATACACCATATATACACAGTGATATTGCACTGCTGATCTGTTGTCAAGTCCTACAGGTTTAAAGTACTGCACAGTTAAATGGTTAAATAAGCAGTTTAAATAGTGTACAGTTCTGCATACCTTTCACTCTGACTATATAACCCTCCACAAGAGGCGTTAAAAAGTCTGGAAGGATTTATTTCTGTGGTGCTCTGTGGTGCATCTTGGTGGAATCAGTCCTGTGTGATGAAAATGATCTGTTTTATATGACAAAACAAAAACAAAACATAATTTCACATAGCTGAGTTCGGGGAGTTAAAGAATCCATCAGCAAAACCTGAGTTATTAGTCTAAGTACTATTTACCAGGTAAATGCTGAGGCAAGTGGCATGGACTTTACCACCTGGAAATTGAAGTGAACCTTTTTTTTTCTAGTTAGAGAGTATTTATCATCTAAAAGCTGCAAATTTCCTGGTTGAAAGTTTAGCTTTTCCATAACACCTGAATGTAGCATTCCTGCCAACAAGCATCACTAAGGTCAGGCTCAGTGCCAGGCAGGTGTTTTGGTTTTCTGGGGCTTTTGAAGAATTTTATCAGGTTAACTGCTGGCCGAACGGATGATTGTAGGGCAGGAAAGCTTTTGACTCATCAATGGAGGCCTCATACAAAAACCGCAAGAGCGACTTTAAACTGATACATGGCAGTGAGTGATAAAGGCAAAACTAACATTTAAGAGTGTGTGCATAAGTGTCAGTGTTCTTCTAAGTAGTATGAGTGGGGGAAAATAGTAACTGAATCCTTTAAAGGTGAAATTATGCAAAAAAAAAAAAAAATCCCTTCATGAAATAAGTTATCTATATCTAAAATAAATAAATAAATCTATAATATGTCAAACTGCAGAATTTGGAAACAAAAAGCAAAGCACCCTTGCACAAAAGCAGATTTTCTCCAGGCACGAGCATCCAAGCATTGAGTGCTTACAAGAGAAAATGTGAAAGCTCTCATGAACTGCATATAGGGTTGAATCACTAATTAGCCACACAGTAGAAAGTAGCAAAACAGAAACATTATATAAAAACGATGCTGCTTATTGCCTTCACTATGTTTTATGCAGAGTTTGCAGAAAAGCCCTGATTCAAGAAATGTTTTCACATGGAAAATTTTGCCATAAATTACTGGAGATGGAAGTGCAGCAGGTTTATATTTTGTATTTTTCTCAGCTGTGTATTTGTTCTATGTAGAGTGTGTAAAATTGGTAACACAGTTCAACCCTGAACTTTCCAATTTCCTTCCTTTTCTCTGCTTGCTTTTCAGGTTGGTGGGTGCCAGAGCTTCTCCCAGCATGCACTGAATGGAGGGCAGCGAGACACCTTGAGCAGGTCTCCAGTCCATCACAGGGATAACATACATAAACAGTTCAAGTTCAAGGTTTCCCGCTGTGTCCCCCTATTTGTGCAAGAATATAAATACGTAGTGCAAAGAAATGTAGATAGTGTACCAAATGTAGCAAGGCAGAGTTAATAAAGGAATGTCATGCAGTATAAATGCAATATAATCATGTGATGTAGTATAGGTAGGATATAACTAAGTGTATTATGTGTTGTATATTTTATTTATATGTATGTATTATAATCTATTCATTAAATAGCACAATAAAATAATATATTGTGCAATATCAATAATATAAGTGTAGATAAATTAATGATAATAGATGTACTGTAAACATAATAGAATATAAATGTAATAGAAGCATGTACTATAAGCATACATAATAAATGTAAATGTAGTATATGTAGTAAATGTAGAGATCAATGAAAGTAATATAAATAAGAAATGTAGCCTACTAAAAACAGGATACATATGTAATATAGACTTGTAATATGATTATATAGTATAATATGAATACGTGTAGTTAGTATAAACATAAGAAATAAATGTGAATTTAGATATAATATACACTTGGAATATAGGCGAAGATCTGCAAATATCTATACATTTGTATTCTGTACTGTCAGTACAACTATAAACATATAAACATATGGACAAGGTGGACTGTCTATCAGGTGTTTGAGGTGGTTTGGGGTACAATCTACACTCATGTACCCTCTCTATAAGCTACAAACCACAAAGGGACAAATTAGTTCCCAATGTCAACGGGACAAAAGCTGCACCGTAGAGGCCCCAGGGACAAGCTGCTGGACCCCTAAACATCCCATTATGTGCTTGATTTTCTGAGAGTGTGTGTAAATGTCCTACCAGGATGTTGTTTTTTCCTGTATTGACATGATCCTTTTTCTTGGTGTTTGTTTATGTGCTAAAAGTGTTATTTTGGAAGCTATTCTGCTGCACTATGGAAGTGAATAGAGAGATAGAAATCCAGTATTATAGATTAGCAGCCCAGTGGAGCACAGAGCAGCTAATGAGGAGATTTCCCCACCATGTGGACTCATATCACATCAGGGGAACTATAAAACCCAACACTCCCAAGTTTAATGTGCCTTTAAACTCCAGTATATCATTGCCAGATTAATTGTGGGATCTTGTTGTATTAGTATGACTATGATTGTTCATATTTGGCAGCCTTGCTAGTGGCACCCGTCTCCATCTCACCTAATCACATGTAATTAGAAAAGACTTTTGCCCATATGCTTCTCATCAAGGCGTCTCAGCTCCAATCCTCCCATCACCTTAATCCCACAGTCTAGCTGCAACACAGACAAGCCTCTTGCCTGGCACCCAGATCTCCTCTCTGACTTGTAATGGCCACAGATAGGATTGGGGACAGGGAGTTGTGATCTTAGATCTACTATTAGAGGAACCCTAATCTGGGTTAATGCAGTCAAGTCCAAGGTGTCACTCCTCTCCATCCTCGATCTCCCATCCTTATCTCCCTCTATACCCTGGCAACAGCCTATAGCAGCCTCTGACACAGGTGTAAGATCATTCTGTCCAAATCCTGATCATTACTGTGTTCTTCAACAAACTCAGGTCAGTTCAGGTTGATGTTCATACATGCAGCTGAACAGGAAGACGTTCATTGTCCATGCTGCCTGTCTACCCATATATCTACATTTAAAAAAAAAAAAAAAATTATCAGTAAAAATAAAAACTGCTAAATTGATATTGTACACCAAGATATCTGATTTTATGAAAGGCAAATTTGCATTCAGAGTGATATAGCTGAATGTACTCACTGACATGTTTCAAGGGCATACCAGACCTCACATGGCAGTGAGGTCATCCATTTAGATAACAATCAGCATCTGAACAATTACATGAAGGGGAGGCACCACAGGTGAGAATGGGATGGGTCAAGTTTGAGATGTTATTTTTGAAAGAATAGATAAAATGACTGGAAAAAGTCTGTTTAAACTTTTTTATACCAGTTGCAAGAACATGGAGAAGAAAATTAGTGTTGACACTTTTTGTTTTGAAATTGTTGATATAGACAACAAATTTGTTCTGCTTTAAAGCAAAAATATCTGGTACTTGCTTCAATGTCTAATATTACTATTATGTGGTACTGTATGATTTTTTTTTTGCCATATACACAATATTTTGCAAAATATTTGGTGAAAAACATCCCTCTGTAAATGAACAGCTACTAGGTTAAGCATCAGAATGAAATAGGAAAAGGCACTCTGAATAATACACGAAGGAAAAGTGTTGTGATTTTTAATAAAATTGTTGTATTGTTTATGTTAACTAACTAAATAGAAGTCTTAAAGGCATAGTTCACCCATTTTGAGTGAATTAGCCTCCCCCCTGTGACTGTTCTGTAGGACAGTAGTGGTGCTATCTTCCTCTCATTGTTACTGAGTGCTGGATACTGGCTGGATGCTCCAAATGCTAACTGTTAGCCTCCTGCCACTGAGCTGGACTTCCCCCCAGCTAACACTATGAAAAATCACCCTGGAGCATCCCGCCAGTAGCCGGTAGCTAGAAGCCAATATCCAGCCAGTATTAGACCAGAACTGAAATAATATCAGTGAACTATTCCTTTAATGGAGTGTTAATTTGTATGTATTTGTGCCTATATTCAACAGATAAACCTTCATTCTGACAGGCTGAAAGGATTTTCCCCCCCTTGTTTTATATTCAGTATCAATATATTCAATGCCAGAGGCACCATCTGCATAAATTTTGGCAGCATATGTCAGAGACTGTTGTGAATGTCCAGTAGTGCAATATTCCAGTGTTCCCTGGTGCTCATAAATATTCAGTAGGCCTAAATAGAGCCAGCTTCTCCAGTGCTACAGGAGTGAATGGTTTAACTGGGGCTGCAAGATGTCAGAAGAGCCAGCTCATTTCACCCTCTCAGAATGACCATCAGCACTACTATGCTGCATTTCATGTGCAAGAAACATAATGACTGTAGCACTTCATGCAGCTGTGGTTAATGATCACATTCATGACATTATAAGATCTATACACATTGTAACAATTTTTTTTTCAAGAGACCTGGTTTGTGAAGAATACCAGCTGACTCAGTTACTAATTCCCCACCCATCCCACTCCTTTTTTCACCGGCAGCTGAACTGACCTCAGCCTTGTTATGCACTTAATTCTTCCATTCAGCATAAAGTAGCAATGTGTATTAAAGTGAGCAGTGACAGAAGTCATTGTTATTCACACTAACAGTCATGTAGTAATCATATACTGGTCTGATTCCCTGTACGGCCACATTCATGCACTAAGGATATGAGTTTAATAGTATAAATTAACTTTCATGTCAAAGTCAAAAATGATGAAAAGGAAGGCATCTCTGGCTTTGATTCCACTGTAAAACAGAATTCATATATTTTATTCCAAAATCTTCAGGGGTTTTTTGTTAATTGTTAAAGTTTATTTAGCATTGTTCTTAAGTGCTATCAAAGATTCAATAGCACAGGCCTTCAAATGTTCTCCAGACCACATCAGGACAATGTAGGGAAGTTATCAGAAATGGATACATCAGTTTGGTTGATGAGAAACCTCCATGGGTGTGACATTTTTTAGTGTGAGATTGGGTAGATGGAGGGCTGATGGCCACATGTGTATGTCAAAACTGAGGTGGTGATCTGATTGGATTGCTTCACTCTTACGTGTGAAAATATTTTTTAATCCCTAAACAGCAAAACTGATTGTTTGACTCAGGAAAAATCAACCGACAGGCCTCTCTGCATAGGAAGAACTTCACAGTTCTTCACAGAACTTCACAGTTTCATGATGTTTTCAGCAGAAAACATCGTCTGGGTGTGTGGTGTGTGTGAGGAACTTTATAGAAGCGGAGCAAGTGTTTTAATTAATTGAATAAAGCGATGCTGAAAGGAGTCATGCTGAGCCTTGAGGGGGAATCTTTATTTGCTAATTAACGGTCTTTTCTTGATCACCAAAAGAAGAGCTAATGATGTGCGTGACATCCCATACAGGGGGCTGGAAGGAGCACTGATAATGAATCTAAAACAAATGTGTTATTTTGCATCCTTAATAACATTTTTTCAGCTTTGGGTTGCCATTCAAAATGGTGTTTGTTCGGCCATTAATTCGGTTCGGGTGAAGTGCTCATCCTCATGACAGGGAAGGAGCTGATGGGTCAGACATGGAGGATCTATTACTGTTGCATGTAGAAGCAAATACCACTATGGGTAAGAGCCTAAAACTATCACTTTAAACTGCCATACCAGTGATTTTTAATTGTTTGGCATGTTTGCTACATTTTACCCATCATCTGTGATCTGTGGCATGGATGAGACACAACACCTGACAGTTTCTAGAGTTTACTTCAATATATCCTATCTGTCTGTAGAGTGAGACGTGGTGGCTCAGCAGTAAGAAACAATGTAGCACATATAGGCAGGCAACTGGACATGGATCGCCCTCTTCTGGACAGTCCTGTAACTCATTTTAAGCTTATCCCATGTTTCCCAGGAGGCAACTAACAACACACAGCCTCTGCCTAGGAATGCCCACATACACTGTAAACACTGTAAATATATGTGTGTTTGTGTGTGTGTGTGTGTGTGTGTGTGTGTGTATAATTGTGTGTGCCCTTTTTAAAATCATAATGATAATGACACTGTGGAAATAACACTGAGAGGGAGGGAGTGGGATTAGGAGGAGGAACACCTCTACCTATGTAGTAAATACCTCTACCAACAAAGAAGAAAGTTAGAATTTATGACCCTGACTCTGAAATATCAGCAGCCTCACTGTGCTGTGTGTTGATAAATCCATGATGAAAAATGTATGTATAAGGATTAGATTTTTAAGAATATTTGAATGTAGATATTTGAGAATTAATTGAAATAATTACAAAAGCCCACAGACTAAAAGAATTATTAATTAAGTGTTTATACAGTACAATTGTGTCTCTGAAGGTGTCCTCAGAAACTGTCCTCCTGCAGTCATCACCATGGAGCACTGGGCTTGGACCAAAGTGTCCAGTACTGTGAAATCTCATTCCTTTAATCTGCAGGATGCAGTGTGAGTTTCTGTAGGTGGTGCTCTTTCCTGTGTTCATCCTGAACCTGACTGGCAGTCAGGTTCAGTGAGGAGTGCACCTGTCTTCTGATTAAAAGACTGAATAGTTTTCTGCTTTGTGGTTTTTAAAGCTGGGAGGGGAGGAGAGAGGCTGAGAGAGAAAGTCACCCTCCCTGCTCAAGTCACCCTCCCTGCAAACTCCGAGTCAATTATGTCTTGAAAGAGTTCAGATCTGGCCAAGCAGGTTCACACATGCAGGTGTAAGTGCACACACACACACACACACACCACACCAATCATCTCATACCTGTATGAGGTGTGGCTCTTTCTAGCAGTGACAACTGTGGGTCTCATGTGTGCAGACACAGATTTGGGAGGTGAAAGAATGTGCCATGGGATAGTATTTCTGAATGATACAACACACCATCACCTGACATGTGACCAGAAGTTTGCTGGCTCCAGTTCCCAGGCCAAGTGGGAGATGTGTTTGGGAGAAGTGAATTAATGCATTCCTTCCCTTAACAGCTGTGACCAAAGTGCCCTTGAACAAATCACTCAACCTCCACCTGCTGCTCCAACTGTGGTTCTACTGGTCATCACCTGGTCATCAGGTGTGAATGTGTGAATCTGCATGAATGTGAAGTAGGGTTTTACTCACACAGAGAGGACAGCCAGGGATCGGCATGGTGTTAGTTCCTTGTAAGAATGGCATATGCCTGGAGACATTCCGGCTCAATCCCTGATGCTGTATTCACACTTACATTGCTGCAGTTGATGGGCTAATCACTTTTACAGGGGACTGGAGTTCCTCACTGTGGTCCAGACTAGTATGTTCTGTGCCAATTTTGTAACAAAGCTTCTCCTGAGAGGAAACTCATGTCCTTATGTGGGAAGAATTCATGTACAGAGCCTTAAATGCATTGCTAAGTGCAGCTGGGAAATTGATATGATGTTAAATCTCCAATACACACCCAGAGAACCAAAGCAAATTAACATCTTAATACAAAAAGCTAGTAAAATGTGTCTTTTCAACACAATACCCACACTGCAGATTTTCAAATAATCGTAACTAAACAATTACTGGACTGTTGAGCTGTGTAGTTCCCATGGTGTGATATGAGTCCACATGGTGGTGAAATCTCCTCATTAGTTTCTCTGTGCTCCCCTGGTCTGCTAATCTACAATACTTTGTAGATTATTTACTACAACCTACAATATTTTGTAGATTGTGTGTGTCCATTCACTTCCATACTGCAGCAAAACAGATCTCAAAATAACACTTTGACATAACCTGCTTTGCTCACAAAGCAGGCTTCATTGTGCAAGGTTTTGTTGGAGCTTTCCAATTTGGACTGTATTTACACTGTTTTTAATGAATGTTGCTTGGCTTGGCTCTGCCGTCACTGCCATCAGTTCGCTAACTATCTAGCCAAAGTACAAATAAACAGCAACAGCCCGAATGCCTATGAATACCTATTCTTCTGAAACACTAATAGTTCGAAAAATGTCCCATTGGACCAAAGGTCCATTAGTCCGACAGCTTGTCATCCCAAAAACAAATGCCCATTATTCTAAAACCCCAATAGGTCAGAACATGTCTACTCTGTAAATTTAAGTTTAAGCCGGGGTTTCCTTAGATTAAGGTTGGGGTAAACAGGGGCAGATGGATTTCTTGGAAGGGATGAGAAATTCAGCAAAACAAAAGCTGTCACTGAACAATGACTCCAAATTGTATTTTCGAAGCAGAGGGTCTAAGAAGCTGTGGGTGTTTGCTTTTAGGATAACAGGCTGTGGGACAAATGACCTTTTGGTCCAATGGGACATTTTTCAGGCAATTGGAATTTTGGAATAATAGGCTGTTGGACCAGTGGGATTACACCCTCAAAACATAGCAAACAATAATACTGTCACAATAAATGTTCCTGCTGAATAAGCTGTAAATTCTGTGATCCATAACTGAATACGTTCCTACACATCCAGACATACAAGCAGACACACAAAAATTGAATTGAATTGAACAATCAATGATAATCTACATGAAATTACAACTTAACTTCTTGTCTGCCCAATTAGCTACCCAAATACAATTACCTTAAGCTCCACCTGAATCTCCAGGCATGCGTATTACAAAAATGGGTGTCAGCAATGGTTGAAAAGACAGGGACATTCAGTATTCTTGGCCAGCCCGCTTGGGCGGTCTGATGAAAAGGATGTGTTTAGTGGTTTCTGCATATAAAAAGTCTGATTGACCCACATGTTAGAGACAAACAGGATTGGCAAGCTTGTGAGTAGGATTGTTTGCGTGTTGCTTGGTAAAGCCACAACAATGCACTTTTCACCTGGCATGAAAAGGGAGGTGCCCCAAGCACGAATCCCAATTCAAATCAAAGTTGCACTATGCTGTTTTATCATTACTTACATGCTTCCTCCTCATAAATGTAGGGATTCAAATCAATGTTTGTAGTTCTGTAGGTGCCGTTCTTTTCTCTTCATGTTCGGTCATGGTGGCTTTCACTGCACCAGCTAACTACCCAGGGGCCTGTACCATAAAGCTGGGTTAACATCCCCAGGGTTTCTCTTAGTTATCTGGCTTCACTTAACCAGACATCCACAATCCTGATTTTCTGTAATGTAATTTTCTATAAAGCCGGTTATCAACTCTCTAACTGAACCCAGGGTTTCCAATCTAGATCTGTGCACGCTCACATAAAAAGGGCGGTGTTTGCTGCATACGACCAATCGCAGACATGGAAAAATCCACCCGAGCCGCATACTTTACAACGGAGGAGCAGCTGAAATAAATACGCGGGATATTAATCCATCATCCAGGCAGAAAGCAACACAGTTAATGCGTAAATTAGTGGGATTATAATATTATTCCCCACCATGACGGCACGAGTCGATCTGACAATAGTAACATTTGTGTGTTCAATAAATTTATGTGTTTATGGAATTTGTCGTTATGGCATGTGATTTCAGCCTTATTATTTCAGATGCAACCCCAGTGGAGCAAAAAGAACATGGGAGCAAATAAAAAATAAGTATAAAAACATACTTCAAAGTGGTCAGTATGCTTACTATATCTTATACATGTAGCATATATATATGTACATGTTGTAAGCTATATAGCCTACAACAAGGCTTTACTTCTTCACACTGTCTCATCAAATGGGCAGGCCATTTTCCAAGAAAACTGATTGGTCAGTAGGTGGGGCTTTTCTACCTGCTGAGCTCTTATCCTGAACTTAACCTGCTCCGGAGCAGGTTAGGCGTTCAGCATATGTTACCACAGCAATGTACCCCGATAAAAAGTAAACCACCTTCGTGGTACAGAAAACCCATCCCAAGGTTAACCCTGAAGTTACCTCGCTAAGCCGAAATCCAGCTTTAGGGTACAGGCCCCAGGTCTTCATACACACCAGAGGAGCAAAACACATCACTTTCTCCTATACAGAGGATTTTCCCCCAGAGCTACCGGACACTGAGCATTTATAACTGCAAACACAAAACTTTTTCATGAACTGGATATAAGCTGACTCACTGCGATGTTATATCAGTCAGTGAGGGAGAGGAGCAGAACATGCATTAGTTAGTGTGAACATGTCACACATTATTATATGGCACATTTTCAGGAGGCAAATCAAAAATGTAGTGTCTCACCTTTAACCTAGCTTCCTCAAATTACGTTTGGACTTTACTTGTGTGATGACACATTTAGGGTCCAGACCCACGGTGCAAGAAAGACGATAAAGGACCACACTCTAGTAGTGGAAAATGCAAGTCAACATTTCATCAGTATAAATCTGATTAAAAAGTGAACAAAGGGTGATCCAAACACATTTCTTTGGGTCTTTATTGGCCTGTGTGGCAGATGGTATCTGATGATAATGGAAGTTGATGGTGCACATACTGTATGTGCATGTGTGTGTGTGAGTGTTTGGCCACCGACTATGCTCAGGGATGGCTCTGTATGGCTTAGCACTCCGGACGGACAGGGCAGCACTTTCCCTGTCAGAAGGGCTTTGTTGGGGTTTTGAGGGCTTTGGCTGCAGCTGGTCCCAGTGCCTCCTCTCCCCAGAACACACAGCCACACACACTCAGACACACATGAAATTCATGTGCAAAAGTGTAATTTTGGGACCCATCTGGGACCCTGTGGTTTGGCATTAGATGAATATGCTTTAGATTTGGGAGTGCTGACAGTGAAGATTTTACTTTGTTCTCTCTGTTATGCAATTCTGATTGTATTATTATGATTTCTTATTCTTCGTCTTCTTCTTCTTGTTTTAACTTTTGACCTTGCAAATCACTGTGTTGTTGGTCTGCAACTTTTCTGTTTGTGTGTTTGTTTGTGTGTTTGATGGTGCTATATTGGCAAAATCCCCCCAAAAACTACATTTTAAATTTCTGTAGGACTAACTTACAATAGTGTAACAAAGTTTAAATAAGAAATAAAAACACTGCATCTGATTGTTCTTGTAAGGATTGGAAAGACATTTAACATTTCAAACACATAAAATACTTCTCTCTCTTGATATATCAGCAAAAAAATATGTCAGTTTAAACCTACATGCATGTCTGTGTGTACACATAAACAGACACATAAACATGCACATGTACACACACATGCAACATTTACCTCTGTTTCCATCTGCCAAGGTTTTTAAAGAACTGAAGAGATGTGACTTGAAGTCCTAGAATCCCCTCAAAGAAAATGTCAAAGAATATTAAGTTAACCATACTTTTAAACTGATAAGAGCCTTCTCAATACACCCAGTTATTTTTTAGGAAGTTTTTCCTTATCCAGTGTGGAGAAACATCAGTGTGAGTTATTGTATTTCTGTGCTGTAATCAGTCTCTAAATTAACTTGAAAATGTCCTTGATAATGCAACCACTGAGGTCACTGGATAAGGCTCACATTGTGATCTCCAACTGAAACCATTAGTGACAGTGACAGTGAGCAACAGCATTATTAGATGCTTAGTGTCTTCACCTGAACAGAGATCATTTGGCTTTGCCAGGCATTTCTGTTGGAACCGAGCAGAGTGTTTGCTAATGGATGACATATTTGAGGGCAGGGTGGAGTCGGTACGCTGGCCATAGAGCATTTTAAGAAGCTAGGCAGAAAAGGGCTTGGCATTGTTTTGATGTGTGTGTGTGTGTGTGTGTGTGTGTGTGTGTGTGTGTGTGTGTGTGTGTGTGTGTGTGTGTGTGTGTGTGTGTGTACTGTATGTATATGCTCAAGCTGTGGCTCTATCCCCTTACAGGTTTATGTTAACTGATAACACTATAAGTCCTGCTTCTGTGTGTGAGCA
The DNA here is from genome assembly GCA_900302555.1 of Myripristis jacobus. Classification (NCBI taxonomy): domain Eukaryota; kingdom Metazoa; phylum Chordata; class Actinopteri; order Holocentriformes; family Holocentridae; genus Myripristis; species Myripristis jacobus. The sequence continues at coordinate 21,959 of OMLB01042908.1, forward strand.
TTTTTCTGTGTGGTTTGTCATTTTCAAGTGTGTTTGTATGAATGTCTACATTTGTATGTTCCTGTGTGTTTCATGAAAGGACAGTGTTCCAGTGTTTGTTTGTTTAACCTTGACTCAATGGACACTCCTGTCATTGAGATGCTGTTGGCGAACACACCCTTTAATGGCACCAGCAGGCATGCTAATCATTCTACAATGCACAGCACAGAGCAACCAAGATTTGCTCTTTGATAAATGTTGGAGTGGCACTTCAAACATTAACGGAGCCATCACCTTTAATTTGGCATTTAGATAGACAGATAGATTGCTAGCTAGCTAGATATATTCAGTTATTGTCATTCCAACTATATATATGACAAATACACATTTAGTGGAACAAAATGTCATTCATCTTAGGGCCCAATTGCTAAAAACTGTGTCAATGTGTCAATGTGTGTACATGCATGCATGCTGTACTAGCTGTACTAGTGCATGTGTGATAGCCTGGAGAAAGAAGCTATTGTACATTCTGGTGGTGTTTGACTTTAGGCTGTGAAACCTCCTGCCAGATGGCAGACAGACAAACAGGCCATGGGTTGGGTGGTTTGAGTTAGTCATCCCTCCAGGTAGATCTCCTATACAAGCCCATACTGAGCAATATGTAATATCAAATTTAACTCAAAAGACAGTGAACGGTAACTGTCTGAATTTTGAGCACTTCAACACCTGTAAGATCTTGTGAGGTAATGTCAGTAAACGCCGCACAGCACAACTGTGTTGGCCAACCCAACCAGTCTGTGATGTCTCATACCAAAAGACCTTAAGCAAAACTGAACTTTGGCAGTGTTGAGTTGTACAGTTACCAGAGTGTGATTATGAGTCCACAATCTTCATTAATTGCTCTGTGCTCCTCTGGGCTGCTAACCCACAATATTTCTTCATTCACATCCATAGCAAAAGCTATTTTTAATATGTTTAATGCCAAGTGGATTAGAGTCAAAGCAGATTATGTCAATATTATGTCGCATCCTGGCACCTAGCTCTTTTCTTGTTATTTTCCTATTTGAACTGGATCTGTCAGGTAGTGCCTGCAGGTAACTTCTGCACAGTAACCTTGTGCCAGAAAGAAACGACCACAAGAAATGACCACAGAGTACTTTCACACGTAATCACACCAGGAAAAAAACAAGTACCAGGGCTTGTTTTGTTTATTGGCATAATCTGTCTGACTCGCTTTCATCTAGTTACTAACGGTGTTATTTTGTGACCTGTTAGGGACCCTGTGGCTTGATATGGGCTTAGTAGTTTTAACTTTGGAGCACTGACACAGAAGATTTAACTTTTTTTCTCTCTGTTATGCAGTTCTGATTGAATTAGACAGATAGATAGATAGATAGATAGATAGATAGATAGATAGATAGATAGATAGATAGATAGATAGGTAGACAGTTCCCCCTCAAACAATGACTTTTTCATTCCAACAGGACTGACTTAGTTTAGGAATAGTTTAGTAGGAAATAAAAATATTTTGTCTATTTTCAGTGCAGTGTGGCAGATACCTTGACACACATTACAGCCTTTGCAAGGCTAAAAATGGCCCCTCCTGAGAAACTACAGTACACAGCAACACACAACATGAATAATTCTGATACAACTGATTCTAGCGTATGGCACCACCCCAGCCAACAATGTGTCCAGAGTCTCATCTGTCATACTTGACATACCAGCAGTGAACCCACCTCCTCCAGGTAATAAACTCTTGGCAGGTCTTGGTGACAGCCAGACACACCTTTATGTCAGTGAGGCCACACCTCCCTGTGGAATGTACCCTACACAAGGTGTGAATGCACTGCTGTTTTTTGCCATTTCATACCAAGGCACGCTCATGCACAGAGCATGAATATAATAAACACTTGTGCATTTTTTCATTGTGTCACTCACCTGGCTGAGTTACCATGGATACACACACACACACATACACACACATACACACGCAAACACACATACACATACACAAACACACAAACACACACACACACACACACACACACACACACACACACACACACACACACACACACACACACACACACACACACACACACATTTTGGAAGATTTATATTACTCACACACACACATTTATGTTGCCATGTGAAGATATGGATATGAGTGTCATATGCTGTGTTCTGTAGGTGAGATTACTGCACATAAAGAATAT
>OMLB01042910.1:0-29341 GCA_900302555.1 Myripristis jacobus
ACACACACACACACACACACACACACACATATGCTCTCAAAGGGAACTTGGCCCAAAAGAAACAAAGTCAGGTCAGCTTACCGGGAGGCTTGCTGGCAGAGGAAATTAAAAAAATCACCCAAGCTCTCTCTCATCTCTCTCTCTCTCTCTCCATTGCTTTCTCTTCCTGTGAGCACCTAAGGAGAAAAAGCTGTGTCACTTTCATTGTTTTTCTTGCTTCTCCCTCTCTCTTGTTCTTGCTTCTCTCTTTCTATCCTGCTCTCTCTCCATACAGACTAGTCCTTGTATTCTGAATTATTTCCTCTGGAGGCTTGTATTCTTTCCATCCCTGGTGCCCCGTCCAGTGTTATTGGAGCGTTGAGAGCCTCTGTGTGCAGCCAGCAAAGGTAGTGACCATGCAGCTTCAAGGCTTTGTGGGTGAAAGGCCGCTTGCTGGTGCAGGACTCTAAGAAAGCAGGTACAAGGCAAGCTTTCAAAAGCCTAGGATTGAGCATAAAATGCCCTTAGTAGATGTAGATGTGTCGCTGGCGTGGTATTTTTCTCCATGTTTTCAAGTGGTTTGTGTGTTTCTTCTTGTCACATGCAAACAGAACAATAAAGATCCCGATTGGAAATGATTTATTTTCTTGAAATGCTTCAAAATTACCTCAAAGAACTATAACAACAGTTATTTGAGGAACCAGAAATGTTTCTTCAGAAAGCTTGAACAACAAAAACAAGTTTTCTAAAGAACCATGTAGTTACTGGTGGGCCCCAGTTGATCCTGTGGTACTGAAGACTTTTCTGTGTGGTGAAACCAAGCTGCCTCCCTCTACCAGGAAGTTTCCCTTTAATATTTGGGATGGAAAATGGGGTCCCATGCAAGTTCAACCACAGTAACTTCAATCCGGTCTTCTGCTTTCACTTCCCTATTCCCCTCTCTCTCACTCGCTTTGTCACTGTATTGAATGACAAATGTGTTTGAAACACCTACATGGTAAATGGTAAACATGGAAAATTTGTGAGCAGTTTTCCCTCTTTGTGTCCTTCAGTCTTAATCTCAGTCACTCTCTCTCTCTCTTTCTCTCTCTCTCTCTCTTTTTCTCTCTCACCACCCCTTTCCTCACTGTAGGTGGTATGTAATGATGTTAGAGGCCAACCTGTCTGTGTCTCCTCCGGTCTGCTTGAGCCAGCTGAGGCATACAAGACCACAGACAGCAAAATACACACGCATGCACACACACACGCACACACACACACCTTTATATGTTGATACTGTACATGCATAAAGTATAATTTATCTGCAGTTGTTCATGCTGTACAATGAAAAATGCCAGTTTAGGCGGTATTTCCTAATTTCATTGCTGTGCTTGTATTAGCCTACTGCAAATGCATGTTGTGGCTGATTCTTCAGACATGTGATGCAACTCAGCACGCAAAAGCCCCAGTTTGTTCAGTTATCCAACCTGCACAAGGAGGTCGAGCTCGCTTTCGAAGCAAAAGTTGCACATTTTGAAATGTGCTGGCTGAAGTGGTAAAAAAAAAAAACTATTCCTCTGTTTTCACACATGATCCAGATTTGTTAACTTTTGGTGACAAACTCCCCACACCAACCCCTTCATTTATTGCTGGCTGCACCAAAGCACTGGCTGGCAATATCATTGGCTCAAGGCATCACAAGTGGAAACCAGTTAACACACAGCTCTCCAGGTAGAAACACTACGGGTCAAATTGTTCATACACCAATCAGAATCTCAGAATTTCCTTAGTGGCATAATGTGTATCAGCTAGACCAGAGGGAGCGAGCACAACCAGAGGAGCCACGCTATGTTGTCATTTAGGACAATGTGACTTTCAACCGACCGGTTCACGACAACAACTCAAGGTTCAGCATCATCTTCCTCCATGCATATTCTCCATTGCTAAACAGAGAATGCAACATGGTGGTGGAAGGTTTGAGACCAAACCTTTACATCTGTGTTCACCTCCTCCACAGGCCTTCAGGAGGAGGCCTATTTGTGATATTATGATTGAAATTTGCCAGGGGTGGATATCAGGTCTTTACAGGAGTGTTTCAAATTGATCTCACCAGTGTGTAATGGCTATTCTGTAAGGGTGTGTATTGGATGGCTTTTTGTGATGTGTGAAGGCAAAGTTTTGGTTCAGATGGAAGATTACACAGGTTTGAGTGGAGAGTTTGACATGGGGGTTTGAAGTTTGTGAAGATGAGTTTGCAGTTTTGCATTGGTGTTTAGAGTTTTGAGAAATGGAGCGTAATTTACAGAAATGTGTTTTGGCAAAAAAGAAAAAACATCAATTTTAGGAATTAAGACCTTGAATTGTGTTTTTGCTGCACATACTGGTTGCAAAGCCTTCATTGAAGCTACAGCACGCATATACTGAAGATTATACTCATACTCAAGATGTCATTGTTTTTATCTGCACTGTTACATGAAATAGAAAATAGCTGCATCATTTTGTACATGCAATTTTCCATGCAATTCAGCAGGACATATTTGCTATCTTTGCTAATCTTGGAATCTCCCCTGGAACTGAAAATGAAGTTTGGAGGGTTTGAACAAAGCAGAATGTATTTTAATTACAAACCCACCGACAGGACTGTTGGAGATTGGTAGATTTTAATGCAATTTACACAATGTTATAATAATGATTTTAAGTGTTTGAAAACGTTAATGTCAAAATGTTAATCTTAGGCCATGAGCCTCCTCTTCTCACTTTCTGAAGGCTCCTCCTGCACCGTTAGCCAAAAGCAAGCTCCACACACACAAACACCACAGACTAAGCAATTATTCAATTTGTTTTGATTTAGCTCATACTATTTAATGTTCCTTACACGTCCATAGACTAACTCAGTAAATTGTTTTGATTTGCAAAGCCATTACAGTGATTTGCAACACAACAGTACACACTACCAAATAATGATTTTTTCCATTTGCACAGCAATACTAGAGTAATTTTCTGCTGAGTGTACGCTGGTAACTGAATCTTTGAGGGTGTGCTGTGTGATGTAATCCTTTGGGCTACGTTGGTCTACTTTTTACAAATGTGGTCTCTGAAAAAAAAAATACCTATTGAGGCAGAAATGTGAAAGTATTAAATATTGTGCCAGGAATGTGAAAATAAAATGTCTAACAACTACTGTCGTATAAAAACAAAACGATATTACCATTAACACAGTGACCCTGAGGCATATAAACTTCTCTTGTTTGCACGGAGTGATTTCACCAGACCGTGAACAAACTGATAAAAATGTCAGCCAACTCTGACACTACATAAATTGCAAAAGGATAAAATATGACTAATGAGACAATCTCTATGATGTATTGAAGTAACAGGACGGGAACAGCACCCCTGTGACCTTTACTAGTCGTGACCGAGAATAAATAATCTCTCTCAAATGATGAACCTGAGTATATTAAAATGTCAGATAATAACAGAGGCACTGGTATTTAAGAATGCAGAAGAATTATGCATGCAAAACATCAATGTGTGTGTGTGTGTGTAAGAGAGAAAGGAAGAGAGAGTGAGAGAGAGAGAGCGATGAAGAGGGAGGATTTGTTTCTTCACGTAAACCGAGCTGTTTGCAGAGTGCCTTCAGCATAGCACCTCATTAGTACACTGAAAGGTATCATTTACAGCATTACCAGTGGTGTGTGTGTGTGTGTGTGTGTGTGTGCATAGTGTAAGTGAGGCAGGTGAGGTGTAAGGGAGAGTGAAATAGGAGATGGCATGCTTGAACGAGAGAGATTCATCAAAATGATTTATTTTGCAGCACAAAGTGTCATGGTGTTCTTGGAAAATGATAATGTCCATGTCTTATTTCTGTGACTGATAACTCCCTACCTTAAAAATATAGTCAGCTCATCCTTATTTCCAGTGATTGATCATCGGGCCCCACCCCTGGTTGTCATACACAGGCTGGACAAAACACCCACTTGCATTTCTTGAAAGAGGTCTCAGATTCCTCCCACATTACTCTTCCATGGGCCAGGAGGGGAAGTCAGTTGCTGCAACATCTCATATCCAGACAAAACTGTAGTCAGGTTGAGGGCAGATGAAATGTCAGGAAAAACAAAACAGTTTCCATAGAATTTACAGAAATGCCCCCCCAAGGAAATATTTATTTGACCCAAAATACCGACAGCCGTCTGCAGGATGTTTAAGGACACTGGTACACAGTTTTACCACAAGACTGGGTTGGGTTGGCATAGGCTGGCTGCACTGGGCAATAAAGCCAGACAGGAAGGGCTAATTTGGGCTGGTATGGGCATGAGGTGAACCACCCGGCTGGGTTGGGCTTGAGTGGGTTTGTTATGGTCAGAGCTGGAATGCACTTTGGATATTGTAGACTGAGCGTGGCTGGAGTTTCCTATAAGGGCTGAATGGGACAGGACGTTCCTGCTAAACAGCTGTCTGTGGAAAAGAAGCTGGGCAGTTCAAATGTTGGTCGAAATGGTTTGGAGATGGTTCAGTGACTATACAGGGAAGTGAAGGGTAAAACGCCAAAACGCTTTTGAAGGAATAGTGGATTGAGTCAGCAGCCAGTTTTTAATGGTGAAATGCACAAATGTGTACAGGTATATGGTATATAGAACCACAGTCAATGCATGCACCATTTAGAGCCACTTATACTTAAAATAAATAAATTCAGGTGAGATGATTTGTCTCATTTAGTTTACAAAGAAGATGTAGATGGAGAGGAGACAACTCAGAAGGATTTTTTTTAACTTTGAGAGGTGCAGAGGGGGCACGATCTCAATGTCAGGCAAATGTCCCGGTGCTATGTGCACAGGACCATGGTGCACACACAACGTGCCCGCCTCCTAGAAAAGGATCCGCCAGTCAATGCACAGTAACAATGGCCAAAAATGAAACGGACTGAAAATAAAGAAAAACAAGTCCACTTTTAGCTGCGAGAAGTTGCCCTTGTGTTAGCATACCTCTCTCATCAACCATCAAGCACAAGAGTGCATCCAAGCAAACACACTCTTGCATTGGTATTTACAGATTCATATGAATAGACAGATGCAAGCGACCTGATACAAGACAGATACGGGATTGTGTGCAAGGACACCGTACACACTCAACGTAAAGCCGACAGCAGGCGCAATCACACACACCAAAGCACGCAGAAAGCTGGCAGCTGAAAAGTCAAACAACTCCTTTTGGGGTTGGAGTAACCGCTCACTAAAAGTCTACTGTTGCATACACTGCCTGAAGTGATCAAAATAAATTGAACTTTAATGTTTGCTTCATTTGACAGGATTGATAGTTTGATGGTCAAAGAGCATTCACTGGACAGTAATGCATTCTCAGCTGTTTCTGTCTGTAGCTCACTAACATACCCGGTGTGTTATTCACAATGGAACAGCACCATCTGCATTGACAGGCTTGTTCCACTGTGTGAGAGACTGGAAGACACTGAGGGGGCCCTGCGGTTTGGTACAGTTGGACTGACTCAACGTGTACATGTGTGTGTGTGTGTGTGTGCGCACTGTTTCTTGGCAGAGTGTGTGACCTTGCCTATTGACTCTGATCACACAAGAGACCCATGACTCACTTATTTTACCATAAAAACGCATGCACGCACGGACGCGCACACAGACACACACACACACACACATACACACATAAACGCACGCCCACACAGCGGGCACAAGTAGCTCTGTGGCAAAGAGCGGCACTTGCCATCATTATTGAGCCATACATGTTAATATTTCCAGTCTTGGAGGTTTCACGTTTGCCAGTGATGGTAGTTTCACAGCTTGGCAGTGGAGGTTGAAACTCAGGAAGGCTGCAAGAAAGTGAGAAAGACACAAAGGCAGGAAGACAGAAAAAGGCAACTGGCTTGTGAAGCACGACTGCTTCCACACATGCTTTGCACCCTAGTGGCTCAGCGGACTAAGGCTACATAGAAGTGATTTTTTTTACCTTTATCTCCCCCTAAAAAATAAAACGACACCTTGAAAAATATCGCTATTTGTGTAGAAGTGGCCCGAGTTGCTCACCAGGTTATTGTGATATTCACAGTTTGAAGCCATGTCATCATCATCATCTGTACTTCCTAGTCTTTTCTGGCACTCTGCACTACATACTGTCTAAGAAAGAAGAACAATTTGTATCCGCTCCATCAGGGAACATTCCACTTTTTACTGTGATTGATTGTTTGATCCTGATTGTGAAATAATCTTTAAAAAGCACATTTGGTACAGTTGCACAACAGTTTTCCTGACGGCAAGGCGGTGTGAGAAGTCTTGTCTAGTGGATGTTCACAGACGGATACTGAAACATGTGTGAAATAGAGATAGACCATAAGAGAAGCATTTTTGAAAGGAGGGGAGGGCGAGAGAACATCAGGGTTTACTTAGTGGAGGACGAAAAACATTCAGGGGGCAGCAAAGGAAGACAATAACACTATACCATGACCATGTTTTAACCCTTAAAATGTTCAGTATGTTAACATAAAACAAATGTCTCTTTTTCTCTTCCGCTAAACCCCTTTTCCTGCCTCCTCCTCCCCCTTTTTCCCCACTTTCATCGCACCCCCACCCGTCAACTCTAATTCCTTCAACATGTGCTGCCCCAAGCAGGTTGTCACTGTTTATTGTATCCAAGAATAAAATCATTCTTAATATGTTTATCTTTTGATCTTCTTTACCAGCCTTTATTCAGTCGCCCCCCCACTTAAATTTAAAATCACACTCTTTGTTCTCTCTCCTGCTCAACTTCCCCTCCTGTTTTTGTTTCACCTTCGCTTTGGCAGCTGTTTGGTGTTTCATGTCGTTGACCTGTGCACTATTTGTGTCTCTGATCTACGCTCGTATTTCTTTGCCTTGCGCTAATTTACAGCACATAAACTTTGCAAAGACACAACGTGATGACACTGGTGATGTCGTGATTTTCATGTTTTCACTTCAACTGACTGAAGTGAAAACATGCTCCTTTACCCCTAAAATGTGACCTGACCCCTTCAAAGCCCATTGGATAATATCAACCATGGATTGTTATTAAGCTGAGGAGGAAGACATTTTTTTTAGGTTTTGTTCAGACTGCAGGCAAATCTGGTTTATTTCTCAAATCCGATTATTAGTACTGACTGTCCTTAGTTGCTGAGAGTTGACATTTTGGAGACACAAGACAGCAGCCATTTGTCACATCCATCATGCTGCAGCTCTGGCTCTTGTGCTGACAGTAACTGTAGTAGGTTGTAATGTTGGCCATTTATGAATCTACTGTTGCTGTCATGGTAAAAATCTTCGACAGCGTCAGCTAAATGGCTAAATGTGTATGTGACTGTATTTCTATGAACTGAAGTGGTCAACAGGAGACTTTTTTAAAATTCTTCTCTCTCTTTCTCCATGTGTTTCTCTTCTCAAACATGCAGCTGTGACCCGCTTCCTGTGTCCTGTCACACCACAAGTCTTCCAAGCCTGACCTGATTATAAAGAGGCCTGCTCTCTCCTCTCCTCTCCATCATGCATCTCTTCACCATCCTCCTCCTCCTGCTGCTTCTCCGGTCAGCTGAGCCCAGGCGAGGCCCGCGGTCGGGCTCCGGGGGTCTGGGACCAGACGGCAGGGGCCGAGTGCGGGGCAGAGGCAGGGCCGGGGTAGTGAGGCGCCAGATTCAGGAGTGTAAGGAGTACATGGAGGCCGGAGAGAAGTACCTGGACTGCCAGGACAGACAGCTGACCACCGTGATGCAAGACTGGCCCAAAGACATAAACCACCTGCTGCTGGCAAGAAATAAGATCCAGGTAATTAGAGGTAACCCGAGTGAATTTGGAATCAGTTCCATGCAGCAGATGAGAAACAGCAAAGAGGCAAGCCGAGGCAGGCAAAAGACACACACCACCTGCTAGTGTCCAGAAACAATATACAAACAAATATCATTAACAAACTGCAAGGACAGCAAATATGGTTTCGTGAAACTGAAGAGAATGTCATAAAATAGCATGTCCACGTTTCAAATCAATATCCTGAGATTTCGAGTCCCAAGCCTCTTTCTCTGACCCTAAGCCCTTAAACGTGGTCAGTTTGTTGATACTATGAGCATCTGTGGACCATTTATTTGAAATCCAGATCAAAGAGTGTGTGTGTGTGTGTGTGTGTGTGTGTGTGTGTGTGTGCGCCTGTATAGGCGAGCACACAGGATGTGTATGCCACAGGTGTTGAGAGGAGCAAAACGAAAGGCTATTAAAGTATAAAGATGGATGAAATGGAAAAATACCCTGAACAAATATGTGGAAAGCGATTGCAGTTACGCTTCCTTGAGGCTTTTCCTATCCAAATTCACAAAGCTGCTTTTATTGAAAAAATTAATACGGGAAGGAAGGGCTTTTTTTTTTATTTAGTTGCTCACCTCAAGTTATTTATCTCCAACCTCCAACTCCAACCTCTGCCAACACTGGTGTCCTGCTCTGAATGGTGGATTGTACCTTTAAAAACTTTGATTTCACTGGAATGATTTAAAAATCTAAAAATCTTGGAGGCAAAGAGAATGAATGAGTGAACAACTAAACTGATTAATTACATGGCAAGCTGACAAGTGAGTGAATAAATTAAGAAATTCAGTCAGAAATGTAAAGGAAAGAAAGAACCCAAGCAAGCTGGTGAGCAACCAACAGTTTGGTTGATTTAGTTTCAACATTATATGAACATAACCAAGGTTGATAGGAATTTGTCTGCATGTTCATGATAGACTCAAAAGAGATTAGGCGCACATATTCTAACATATTCTAATCTTACATTGGGTATGTGCCTCTGACATATCACTGCTGGATCAGCCCATCAAAATGAAAAGTAACAATTCCTTGTGTACTTTTCAGTATATTGTGATATATTACCACAGCATATTATTCAAAAGGGGTTGGAATCAGTGGGTAAGTGGTGATATGATACTATTGTGATATTTTACCCACACGTTTCTCCGATATATGATATATTGTAAGATAATCAGCTATAATACATCACCATATCTGTCACTGAAGAAGGAAAGAAAATATCCTGGAAAGGGCAAAATCTCTTTCCAATAAACAGGAATCAGTCATGTTTTTTTAGTTATCGATATGCACAGCAACTGCAGGTAAAATTTTCAGTATACTGCTATATATATTATGGTTGTTTTTGATAACATGAAACATCAGTATGATTTCTGCAACCGAGAGGATATTCACCTTCTTAAATCTTTGTAAAATAACAACTAAAAAGTACAGCGACAGTTCATATACAGGAAAATATTGTCTGTGCATAAATCCACAAATACAAATAATAAAGAAGTAAATTCCTGTTTCTCCCCTTAGGTGCTGAGGGACAACATGTTCTCCCAGTTCACCCAGCTGAAAAGCCTGGACCTGCAGCAGAACGACATCTCCATGGTGGAGGACGGGGCGTTCAGCGGCCTGTCCCAGCTCACCACCCTGCTCCTCCAGCACAACAGACTGAAAACAGCCACCGAGGAGGTCCTGCTCCCCATGCCCCGCCTCACCTACCTCCGTATCTATGACAACCCCTGGAGCTGCCACTGCCTGTTGGACAGCCTGATCAGGACCATTCAGGTGCCTAGCAACCGAAACCTGGGAAATTACGCCAAGTGCACGGAGCCGCCTTCTCTCAAGGGCCAGAAGCTGAAGAAGGTGAGCGTGGAGTCGCTGTGCGCCGCCGACAACCAGGTGGACAGGAGGCCGGAGGAAGGACCAGGGAGGCAACCTAGGCCTCCACCGTTCAAAGTGAAACCAGACGCCACCTCCATGTGCCACACCTACATGTTCCCCAAACCTCTGCTGGACTGCAGCAGCAAAGGTGAGGAACAGTCGGGCTTTGTGCATGAGTGTGTTGTGCAGTGCTGTTGTGTTGTGTTGTGACAGTCATGATGTTGTGTCTTGATTTTCCAAAAAACAATGTCGACTCATACGAAAATAATCCCTGTCAATCATCACTTCTGAGCCACTAGAAGTGTGTGTTGGCGTGTGTATCTGCAGAGACCCAGCCCTGCGCCTGCATTGTTTTGCTGAGCTCTGGACTCTTCTGCGTGTCAGCCTTTGGGCAGTGGATGTACCACTCCCAACCAATAACAACATGCAGTGCCAGATTGATAGCATGACATCCGACAGGAAGCTATGAAAATCGCAGACATGGGCTGCAGAAAAAAGAAAATATAACGAGGTGAAATTCCAAGCAGACAAAGTTCGTTCCATGAGTTAATCTGGCGTTGGCTTTCACCAGGATGAGGATGAAGAGTGATGCAGTGCTGGCCCGTTTTCTAGGTGCCGGCGCGCCAATTTTTTTCTTTTCCCCTGGGACGGCCATGTTACATTTCATTCTGTCTCCATCCAAGGAAATGGAAACTTGTTGCCGTCAGTTACCTTAGCCAGGGAAGACGGGCCAACTTTGAATGTTGTGTTTACAAAACCTACTTATTCTGCCTTTAACTTCAGTTTGGGAGCAAAGACCACACCTCGAACACTTCTCTTTTTTTGGATGAAATGTCATGCTTTATTTCATTTTGTGTTGTGTTTTGTGGTTGCTTTTTTTTGTGTCCTGTTGTGTCATGTTCTTCTGTTTTGTGTCGTATCTTTTTTGGTTTGTTTCATGCCTCATTTCATATTGTCTTGTTTTGTGTCATGCTGTCACAGTCAAACATTTCTCCACACAATACACAAACATCTGTACTTTTTGTGGGTGTTTTTGGCCCAGACGACTGTCAATCCCCACACGGGCTGTTTACCCTCACAAAACCACTTGGGCTACAAACAGAATCGGAAATGGAAACCAGAATGCTTCCGATACCAAAATATTGTCTCTCGTCTTCTATATATTTCAACCTGTGTATGGAGATTAGACGTGTCATATTTTGTGCTTTGTTGTGTATTGCATTCTATCATGGTTTGTGTTGTGTCGTGCTTTGGGTCATCGTCACGCGTCGTTTTTCGTTGTGTACTCTTGTGTCTTGTTGCGTCACATCATGTGTTGGGTTGTGTTGTGTCCCGTGTTACATTGTGGCACTTCTGTGTGTCTTTTTTTTCGCATTTTGACGCCTTGCGCTGTGCTGCAACAGTTTGTGCTTGTGTTGTGGACAGAAATTCTGCGAAGATAATATTCCTCCACAACTAAATGACCACAGGACATGGCAATAAGCACAAACTGGGCACACTTTATTCCCCTCCGTATCATGTGGAAAGGTTAGCGTGTCAGTTTAAGCAGCTAATCCTTTGGCTGAGGTTAGTTTAAAAAAATTTGATTAATGTTTGAGGAGGAGTTTTTGTGCCCGGAGCATGCATTTTTATTTTGAGCCATAGCGATCGTTTCATAAAATTTGTCTGAGCACTGTGTTGTGGTGTGTGTTGTGCCTCGTTGTGTTGTATCATGTTGCAAAAGTGTGTATTGTTGTCTCACATTTGGGCATGCCATGGTGTGGTAGTGTATTGTATTGTTTTGTTTTGAACTTGTGGTGTGTTGTATTGTCTTGGTGCCTCGGTGGTTTTTGGTGCTTTTCAGCGCCGTTGCAAGCAAGGTATTTATGTCTTTTTAGTCAGTTTGATCCCATTCCATTCCGTTTTGATCAGTTTCAAAGTTTCTGGAGAGTTGTGGTGTTCTCCCCGAGGCTTTGAAGCGGAGCGCTGTGGTTGGGTTGGTATTACCCGGCTCCTCTGCCTGTTTGTGTTTTTTCCTTTCATGCTGAGTCAGCCTGTGGTAGGAGGCAGCAGTAAAGACAGTAAACAGGCAGGCACTGGGAAGACAGGATGGGAGAAAGAGAGGGAGAGAAAGAGAGAGCACGGGAGAGGGAAAGCAAGCGGGGGTTCTTCAACAATTTTTTTTTTCTTCCAACTCCTCCAGTTTTCACATCTGGTTCTCTCTCACTGTAAAAAAGCCACTATAAGGCTGCTATCAGGCAGGCTGTAACCTCTGCAATGCTCCATAAAAATTCAGCTTCAGTATTGCTTTTCAAAGACACGCTAAAGGCAGAAATGATAATATCCACAGATAGATCACATTGGCCTGTGGACATTGCTTTTATGTGGGTCCTTTATTCTGTTTTGCACTCAAATCCTCTCCTTCTGTCTCTTCAACCCACCGGTCACCACTTTCCACCACTCTCTTCCTTTTTCACAGCTAAAATGTGCCTCTTTTGATGCCCAAATAGCACCAGCTGACAATTCACTGTACTGAAAGATTGTCTGTGTTCACCGCACGGGCCAAGTAAGCTCTCAACATTGAAATGAGCGATTGAAATCATTTATAAATGGAGAGCTTATGCCCTCAAGAGAAAGCAATCTTTCAGGCAGCGCCGACAAGCCAAAACCACACAATGCTGTGTCTGTATTTTATAGCTGCTCAAGGAGGCTTTTTGCATATTTTCCTAATTATTTTTTTTTTCTACAGTACGGCTTTCAATTGATTCTTTATCTGAAAACACTGTAAGGGTCTGTGTTTTCTCCCAGGCTGGTTCCCCCGTCCGTATCTCCTCATCTCTCCCTCTTTCTGCTGCCTGTCATCACTCCCTCCTCCTTAACTCCATCCCACCATGAATGTGACTGTGAATGTTTTTCGATACGCTGTCAAGTGTTGTGGCTTTGCAAGCGGAATTTCTCCCAGCAGCTAGTATGGTGTGGAGCCATGTGGTAGGATATTATTTGCTACGCTATTCTCTGATTTGGCCATGCAAAAGCTTGGGTCGATAAATGTCAGGGTGTGGCGTGGCAGCCAATCACACATTGCATTGAATTATTTCAGTTTATTTCTCCTTTCAAATATTGCTCAACCTCCTTTTCTCTCTCCAACCCCTATATTTTCCTCTCATCTTTCTCTTCATCCCCCATCCCCATCCCACCAGTGGTTAAAGTCTGTTCCACTGAGGCGAACCACAATAGATTCCAGTGAATTCAGGCTCCACATCTTTCTCAGTGTAGGTCTTAAGAGCAGCACCATACAGAGCGGTTAAACCCAACTGATGTTGTTCAAGGAACATACCGTTCATATTTTGACTTCTCCTTAAAATACGACCGAGCCTATCTGTCGTTTGCATAATAGTGTAGAGACGTGCTTTGGTAGTGGAGGAGTCAAGTCCAACTTGCCCCAGTTCACTCCCATTCATGTTCAAAAAATGTGAAAAAAAAAAAAACTTCTCTGTGAAACTTGAAAGTTGCCATGCATAGGTCGCTCCATCGGTGAACTCTTGCTGAAATTACACATGACACAGTGCTATCCTGATACGATCACACAGGTCTTCAAATTACACCGGAGGGATTAGTGACTTGATGAAAGAGTTTGTAAAGCTCAACTCTGTAAGAGACTGGCTGTGTAACCTCATTGGTCCATGGAGGTCCAACAGATTGGATGTATCCTGTGCAACGTAGTCGCCACTGAACCTCCTCAACCCTCAGTATATTATTTCTGCAGCGGTGGCCAAGTTTTAGGGTTATATTCACATATTTGTTATGAAGGGAAGCAAACTCTCTGAACCCGTCACATTTCAAAACACAGATTTCATTCATACCGATGTTTGCTTTCTTTTAACAGACCTTGACAATGAATGTTAGATCAGAGTCAAATGTCTTCATCCAGTGTTGCAGTCTAAACAAAGCAAAGGACGTGTCTTAACACCCTACTCAGGGAGACTGTGTCCTCTGATAAAAAAACAACAGTACAGTAGCTTATTCTGATCTATAGTTACGTTTTAAGGTTAAGTGACCTCTAGTGGTCCTGTAGCGAAATAGCAGAGTAGCAGATTGGTCAATCAACACGCTTTTCACTTCCGCTGCCATCCAAATCAATGCTAGAACACTGATCCTAACCTTAACCATTACAACAAACCTTTCCCCAACCTCAACATGATGCTCCTGTGGGTTGAATGCGCTACTTATTTGGGAAACGCTCCTGTTGGTCATGTTAGAGGGTTGGAACAAGAAAACTGTGTGGTCGTATGGATTGGAGGACTTGTTGTGCTCAGGTATGATGGGGACATGGAGATTTTAAAAGTAACATAAATTGGCATTTTGAGTAAGCAGCAGAAAGAGTGTGTGACTCAGCTATATCGTCTGTTGGCCGCTCCTTAACCACAGACGTACAGACACACACACAGACATTCACACACACACTTGCTATTATGTCAGGCTCTCCTTGGACTTCCTGGATAATCGACAGTGGGCAGTTTGTCAACAGAAAAAAAGGATCCTCCATAATGTGGGAGGGAGCGTGAATGAATGAGAGAAAGAGAGAGGAGAAATATCTGCCATGACTCCCTCTAACAGCAGGATTTAGCAGCTACTTCTGCCAGGCGCCAAGAGGGTGTTTTTTTTCTGTGTTCAGTAGTTTGAAGATACTGTGCACACTGGGGATTGTACAACTGGATGAAACTGATGTTTGACTTCTGGTTTGAGCTTTTGGTTTGGATTGTCCCTTAGAAATTATTCACGCTGGGATGAAAAAGCCACTGAAACACAGTTAGGAAAGACCAAGGGATGCTGCAAATTTTCCACTGCAACTAGTAGTTATATTCTTTTAGGCAGCTTGGCAGCTCCTTTAACCGTTTAATGGAAAATTGTCTGTCATTTTACAGACTGAACGGCAATAGATAGATGATTTTGTGTGAAAAAGACACTTAGTTCCTCTATACCTATGTACGGTCAGGCTTCATAACAGTTTACAGGGGGCCTAGAGAAACCATTTGAAGTGAAAATGAAAATGTGAATGTTCCTGGAGTAATGGATTTAGTTATCACAGGTTTAAATTAAGCTACAAATCTTCACACCTTAGATGTGATTTTTTATTCCTACAGCTCTTTTCATGCAGAAAGAGAGAGCTCCTGTAAACTTTAATGCAGTTCTGAATCTGCACTGGTTTTAAACTTTGTTAACAAAATTTAAAATTGTCCTGCAGCCACTTAAAAAGCAGTCCTATCTTTGCTCAAACCACTACCTGGTTTATTCTTTTAGTCATGAAGCAGTTACAGTGTCTCCCTGTCCATCTACATAAGCAGAAAAGCATTAGACCCTTATTTTATTATTCTTATTCTTATTTATTTATTTATTTATTTATTTTTTACATTTAGCATGACGTGGCCAAGCTTCCCAGGATCAGGGAGGACATCTAACAAGTATCACACTAATCTGGTTGCTGCATTGGTGATATCCCATAAACAAAGTTGTCAGTGTGTTTAGAAAAGGCTCCACCTCTGCCTGTATATCTTCCATTCTGTATACGTGATGACAGAGTGTTAGGAGACTGTATACATTACATACCGCCCTAAGATGTGGAACATTCATCACCTGACTGCATAACCCCCGAGCCTGGAGGTGTGCGGGAAATTAGAGAGGCTGATGACAGCTCATTGCACCTTGCTTGTTGAAGAGAGTCTAATTGAGAAATGTCTGACTTTTACTACATACTTACCTGTCATGTGCAATATAATGTATGAGTACACCCACCTCTTTAAAATGACTTTAGTATACCTACCATGTCCACTTAGTTTTATACATATATTTAAGAAAATGAGAAGGTAGTTGCCTTAATAAACTGAGGAAATGACTCTTGGCCCCCAGAGCAGCTCCCTTGTGAAATACTAACAAAATGCTGCTGCTGTATGACAGCCGACAGCACATCTATTGCTTTAAACAGTCAGAGTACACATTATGAAATCATTCACCCCTGTCAAGCCCCAGGGCATGCGTCCAAACAGTAAAAACCCACTGCACCGTGCAGCATTGACCCTACAATATTCATATGCACACACACACAGTACAATAATAACTTCTGTCCTAGTCTCTACTGTATACACTCTACAGTCAATGCATTGCACCACCTGCTCCTGTGTGTGCATTAATATCGCTCCACAGTGTTAACGCACATATAAAGTCCAACCTGCGGATTTGGCTGTTTATTTTACTTTTGGCAATTGTGAAAAGTAACAAATTATACGGCTGCAGGACAGTTTGCTAGATGTGTAAGATATTAAACAAAAGAAGTAAAAACAATCAAAAAGAAAGGCAGACAGGGTGCAAAAATGCCATTGGGGCTTGCTAAGGACTATACATCATCTCCTTCACTGACCCATTCCCTGTGGGGTGGGATGTGGAGATAAATGTCCGGCTGAAGGCTTTGCACTCCTACTAACTCACGGAAGTGGCTCTGTCTCTGTAATTCAAACTATGTAAATACTGCACGTCTGTTACTCAGCTGCCGTGCATTTGCTGCATTGCATCATCCATGTCCTGTACTAATGCATAGCCTCCATGTGTTATACTAATAACGCAACCTCCAGAGCGTATTTTGACAAATGAGACCCTTTAAATTGCTGCAGAAGGTAATTCAAACCTAACACTTTGACATAAACCAAGCGCTATAATTTAGACACCATAGAATAAGCTAGGAAATGACTCTGAACTGTTATCCCTGCATGGCTAATGGTTCCAGCGAAATTTACTGCACTGTTGCCATAAGATGAAATACTTGGCTCACCAAAAAGGAAACTTCTCCGAAATTAAGAACAGCCTTAGTTTGGGACTGGCAAATCCGCAGTTGGTTTTGAATGGACGTGATGACCATAAATTTATATCATCATATTGCTCAACCCAAATAAATATAGCTGATGTAGATCATAATTGCAGTTCTGCATTGGATAACCCATATAATTGCACTAGAAAACACACCAGTGATGTTTTTATAGTGCTGTGATGGCCCGACCGCAGTGCTCAGTGCTTTGGTTGCACAAGATGCTAAACAAAAGTAACACAAGCTACATGATTCCTCTTTTTTCCAGTTTATTCCTTGCCAGGTCTCTGGTTTATTATATTAATAAATCCAGCACCTACTGAAACAGAGATGCTCATAGAGGAGGATTTTTTGGGCTCTAGTACACCTGGTGGGACATCCCTTCCTCTCTCCACCTCCTTACTCGCATTTAATCTCACCCCTGCTTGCCGTAACTACAAAGTCTCTTTTTTTTTTTGATAGAGGAGTCCAAGAAGGACAGATGTTCAAATGCGTACCAACGTGATGACTCCAACAGATCCATCAGAAACTCCGTCCAAACACGGCTGTGAATGAGTGACCTTTGTTTCCTGCCATGTTTTCTCTCTCTCGCTGCATGTTTCTTCACTCAGTGGTCCACTCTGAAGAAACATATCACAGATGTTTGAGCAGCAAAGAGCGTAGCGCTTTATCAGGAAGATTTTCACCACCAAGAAAAAAGTCACAGGATATCCCCCAATGTTAAACAAAACTAATGTTGCATGAAAACACATTTAGCTCCAGGAAGTAATGGCGCTGCTACAACAAATCAAAATAACATTTTGCTGGTGCATGTGTCTCTAATTTAAAGAACTGGGATTTAGAAATTTGTGTAAAACTGGCAAAGTTTCTCTGGCTGCTACCAAAGATGCTTTTCGAGCAGTGGGCAGTGTGTAGAGTTTGATTTAACAGATATGGAAGAACATGAGGGCATTATTTATTCACCATCCATTCATTCCGATTTGCCTCCCCTAATGTAAAACATGGATGGATGTACAGTAGGAGATGTATCTCTCAGATGTACAGATGTATCTCTCTGAGACAGGGAGGATTTGCCTTTGGCTCAAGTTAGCTGATGTCTGGTTTCTCACATGGGAGCCTGGGAATTTGAGTCTGGGCCGTGATATGTGCGAGCAGTATTCCAGCCCTTGTAAATCTCAAAATCTGCTCTGTTTGGACATGCAGAGGATGGACAGAGTTACAGATACATACATTTAAGGCAGGCCGGGATTCCCTTTAGATGTTGAGTTCCCACTATGGCAGAATTTGTGACCTAGAACCTCAGAGTCTCCAAAGTATTTCCTGCCTCCACTCCTGTTCCTGCCTTAAATGTCCCATCACTGAAGAGCAGTGATCACATTTCCTGAGTGCAACATCTACATCTGTGTCTGTGTGTGTGTAAGTAATTACAGAGTCTTGCAGTTGGTGATGATTTATGGTGTCATGCCTTTCATGATATCTGTACCGTCGACAGCGGTGAAGTGTGTGTCTCCGTGTGTATGTGCTGAATGTGTGTGCATAGACCGCAGCATCTGCAGGAGACTAGGACACACATGCTGGTTACACACACACATACACCCAAACTGCTGCCTTTTTCTCATACACTTCTCATCTGCAAAATTAAAGACCAGCCATTTTATATCAGAAAATAAACATTGTTGGGTTATATGACAATCAGTGCTCATGTCTCTAAACATCCTTACATGCAACACACTTCCACTCATCTGCAACCATTTTGCAAACTGCTTCCAAAACAATCATCCATAGGAGGAGACCACCTGCACAGTGTTATATAATCAGTGTTATTATAGCAGATGCAACCACCTATGGTGTCCTACTGAAAAACCCCATGACTCCAATTTTGTTGATTATCATATTTCTACAAGAAGTGAAGGTTGCTCTGGGACGGGTTTGATAACCTAGGGGCCCAGAACCCATTGAAAAAGCATTTACAATTTTCAGAAAAAAGCTGCTTTGTTGAATTCATAAAGTTGTGATCCAACAGCAGTGCTCCCAAAGGTAGAATTCAGAGCCAAAAACTTATGATATGATTTCTGACACCATCCACAAAGGTCCCTTTTACCTCTGGGACGGAAGTTTTGACACTGACAAATCTGTCCCAACATTGCCTCGGTGATAAAGCACTGTTTCATACATTAGACCCTTCAAAGAGACTGGCAGGCTGTCAGAGGAGGGGAAAACTAACATTGAGAGAGAGAGAGAGAGAGAGAGAGAGAGAGAGGGAGAGAGAAAGAGAGAGAGAGAGAGAGGGAGAGAGAGAAAACAGTCCGCAGACTTGATATATTGTTACATGTTATGCTGTCACTCCATCTTGAAAATGTTAAATGCTGCACACAACCCACACAACATCTTGAAAAAGTATAAAGATGCACACTAATTATATTCCCAGCACTCCCTGGGTTTTTGCACTCAGCGTTCCCATGTTTCAGTCCCGACTAAAACCTCACATTGAAGTTCCATTGCACACTTTTCCATGTTCCTTTCTGCATGATGCTATTCTGTGTCACCGCCGTCTGACAGTGTGAATAGCTCACAATGCGTACATGCACATCTGAAGATATTTACTGTCCTATCTGCACACCTGAGTTGCACACGTTTGCACATCTGCTTCAAATGTATAAATCTGTCAATGAAAATGCATCATACTTCTTTATTCATGTGTTACTCATAAATATTTGATGGTTGCAGTGTAAGTACATGCATTATCTTATTATCAACATTATACTCCAGTCTCTCCTGCTTGTTCCTTTCAGAGTTGAAGTAAAATCCCATCAGACCTTTCCGGCCATTGTGATGAACATGATGAATGCTTACCTTTCTCTCTCTCTCTCTCCCGGTGTCTCTCTGCAGAGCTGAAGAACATCCCAGCTGACCTGCCATCAGACATAGTGAAGATGGACTTGTCCAGCAACAGCATCCAGCATCTCAGGGCCAAACAGTTCCTGTTAGCCAAAGATCTCAAATTGCTCAACCTCAGCAGCAACAGCCTCGGCCGCATAGACACAGGTAACCACCCGCCCACACGGACATAAAGGCAAATAGGCTTATGAGCACAACAGCAAGCACTCATACAGCCTCTGGAGCTTGTACACACACATGTGAGAATACACACACCTTACCACATGCTATATATGTAGATATAAACTCATCATCTTTGAACTATGAGTGTATATAGATCATCCAAAGACACACATGCACTAACAGCTACTGTTTAACTCTATTATCATGTTCTAGGATGCAAACTGTAGTCCCAATTCTAACAAGGTATTTTCTCTCATATTTGATGCTTTACATAAAATTAGGTAAAACAAAAAAGCAATAACAAAAAAACCCTCCAACAACACAATTTTCTTGAATCAAGTGTCATTTCTTGATCCTAGTGGGCTGATTTGTCTTATTCTGTCCTTTTTTCTATATATTTATACTCCTGAGGCAAGTGAAACTGCTTTGGAAACAAGCAGGATTATCTCATCCTACCTTTTTTCCACTTGTTTTAAGAAATGCAAGATGTTAACACTGAATACGAGTTTCCATGTCTTGTTAAGATGGTGATTATTCACAGTGTTCAGTGTTAAAAGTCCACTCAGGTCTTTGGTCGGTGGTATAAATGATGTATGTGGAGCAGAAGTCCAGAGAACTGGAGGTCATCTGATTAATGTTCCTACAAATGTGGATGTAGAAGATAACCTCTGGCAGTTACTAGAATTCATCACGAATCTGTGTCGGAGAGGGACCGCGTCTATATTTATAAACTCACTCAGAGGGAGAGCAGTCATCCAGGATAATAAGCTGGGAAAGATATGGCGCAATATCGGCAAATCCTGGAGTGGTCATTTGATTGGAAAAACACTGAACATGCGGGGACACAGAAAATTTGAGGCGTATGAGCTGATGTGTTGCCATGACAGAAGCAGTTGTTTTTAACATCCCACACGCTGCCTACACATAAAAAATACTAATCTCCATGACAGCATTATCAAAACATGATGACACCACTATGTCTGGACAGTATTACCACAATACACAACAATAACATGATGCTCTATTTAGGTGAGCCTGGGTCAGCACTCAGGATTGATAAAGGAGCCTCACACTGTGATTTGTGGACTGGAAAATAAGAGTTTGACACTCTCCGGCCAAGCAGCAAGGCATAAAGTCATAATTTTCTACCAAAAGCTTCACTGTAAAATCTCAACCTCACTGAGGCTTTACGTACTTTCAGTGAAGATGAGAAAATATGCTTTTTTTTTTTTTTTTTATCTGTGAGTTTTCAATCAGCAGCAATTTTTGACTTTGTTGCTTTGCCAGAGTGCGAAAATGAGGAAATGTATGTGGAAAGGAAAAAAATGAAATGGAAGCAAGGAGCAGAAATTGATAGCCTATAAATCAGATGTTAATAAGTAGAGGATTTTTCTTTCCTCAAATTTGGTACACATAAACCTTGAGGAATTATTAGGTTGTTGTGCTGTTAAAGCCAAGCTGCTATGTCGCATTTACTTCCTATAAAACCTGCTCTACAAATTATATGCTGCACTAATTAGCTCCGCTAATTAGAGAGAACCCTCTAGGCATTCTTCACACACATACACATACACACACAAATAGTATATGAGTACAGTGTATTTTCTTTTGATCTCGCTATCGTTCCTCTCATCTCGCCCCCTCCCTTCTCTCTCCCTCATAGTAGCAAGTCATTGTCAAAAAAAAAAGTGCCGACTCATTATTCCCTCCAGCCTAATGATGTCTGGACTGGGCTGCCAACGTGGCCAGGCCCAGGAGGGAAGTCCTGTACAAAGGCTTACCATTCACTCATTACCCTGCAACACATGTAAACAATCTACTGTACAAGTCAGCCCAGTGTGCTTGGAGCCGAAAAACAAATATAATGTAATTCTGAACCCTTGTGAAAGCTATATTGTAACATATGGTCTTAATCATGATCCTGTCTTTCTAATCATGTTCACATTCAGGGCAATGAAACCATTTAGAGTGGTTTTCCAGGATGTTTATTTATTCTGGACACTCTGAGGACAAACAACAGAATAAAGGAAAATGAATTAATAAAAATAAATAGTCTCTGGCAGACCTGGACCTCAGTAGTAATAGATGCAGTAGTATTTGCAAATGCCTTTTATGGTCGGTTTTGCCCTTTTTTAGGCGCCAGATGGATGTGGCGTGGCATACACAACAACACAATGAGTATCAGGAGGTTTAGTGAACAATCGTAGGAATGTGTATTTTAACCTCAGTTTCATTTTTCTGTGTCTGATAACTTGACCTTTACTGGAATATGGATTTGCACCACGTGGTACACCCCACCCCCAAATCACTGAGCTACTGCCTGGTGTATGAGTGCATGCTATATAATAGATTTAAACAAATGAAGGAAGGAAGAAAGGATGAAAATAAGAAGGGAAGGGAGGGAAGAAAGAGGAAAAGAGGGCAAACAATCCCAACAAATAGTCATTTTCAAGTGCAGAAAGATATTTTCCCACTGAACTCCAAGTATACTCTACCCATCCAGATAGTTTATGTGAGATTTCCAGTCCGCCGTGACCTTCCCTGTGCCGTGGCGGCCAAATACAATGGACTGACTTTCTTACCATGGACAAACTTAACAGCAACAGCTCTTTCCAAAAACAATGTCCCATGACAATGACATAATCCACAGCTCTCAGGGGCAAAGGGTTTCAGGGGGGACTATTTCCTGCTGAAGAACATCAGCAAAATGTATCTTTCCACCCCCTGCAAGTGCAAATTAGGGGCAAACAAACATATTCAGATGCTGAGTTTGTCACATGTACATTTTTACCATTCAAAAAAATAATAAATACAAAAAATAACCATGCAGCCCCATTATATTATATTATAGTGAAAGGAGGCAGGGAGGGATGGCAGACCTGGAGTGTGCTACTGTTAAGTTGGACAGTATCCTTTTTGTATTTAGGGTGAGCTGTTCCTCTACATGTAACATATTTGCTTGAAATCTTGTCCTAACAATTGCAATCAGAATATGATTCCCAAAGAATGGGCTGAGATTTGGTAAATTCCTCATAGTGACTTAGAAAATCCCATTAAAGCAGAGCACACCGGCTCGCCTGTGGTCTCAATGACTTGCAAAGCAGGCCAGCCAAAGCCGATTTGGGACTGTCAGTCTCATGAGCCAAGAGATAAGAGAGACTTGTCGAGAAAAAAGGGAAGCGAGGGAGAGGGAGGGGAGATAGCGGCATCCCTCATCTCTCAATTACACTCTTTTTTTCCTTTTTTCCACTCTATCTATTTCATCCTCAGGGTTAGAAGTGAGGAATAACATTTATGCGATTGTAATAAACTTGTTAAAAAGGAAAAAAAAAAAAGGTAACTGTAATCGGTTAGTGATTGAAAACACACACCAGAGTGTCTGGCCCGAGTGTCCACTTTTCTTTTCCTTTCATGTCTTTATATCTCAGCACTTGCTTCATTCCCATCTCTTATATCTCGCCATGTCAGTGTTTTCCACACACTCTTCCTCCTCCTCCTCTTCCACCTCTCATGTTCCACCCCTTCTGCTCTAAAGATCAAAGCTAAGCCCGAGGCGAGTGGACAGTGTGAAACAGTCTCCACTCTCCCATTACTCACACTACACACACACACATATACACACCCACACAGAGTGCTAAAGACGTCTGCAACCTATTAGGCACCTCAACAATCACCTTTTTATCGGAGGTTAGTGTTTGAGACCTGGCGATCCTAAACACCCAGCTCTCAGCCACTGCAGATTTATGTTCGAAGTCGAGCTTGTACAGTAGATTGGAGAAAATAAATTGGGATTATCACGGATAATAATCCAGATTTTCCGTCCCTGTCACTCACATTTGTGATAGAGAAGTGATAAGATTGAGTTTGGGTGTAAATCTGTCCTGTCATCCTTTTGCAAAACCTAGAACAACTATGAATGTGTTTGCCAATTCAACAAAATTTTTCTATCAGTGTTTAGACAAGAATGGTTGAGCCAATCCAGATTTTCTTCTTCTGATAACAGCTTCTTGATTTCCTTTTTTGTTAACTGCTGCTTTGCTTGGCAAAACTTGATTGTGCTAACAAAAACCATCTAACGGCCCAGGAATAAAGGAATTACACATCACTGCTGTCAAATGAAAATCTAATAATTCAGTCTTTTTCATATGAAGGATTATAAGCTCAATAGCCTCAAAAATATTCCTTTTTTGTAACCGCATTTTAGAGATCTCACAGGGCAGAAGAATTCCTCCTTGTGAACTTCCAGGAAAATAACAACCTCTTCTTGACTTCACATGTTACAGTCAGTCACTAACATTTGCATTATATTTTCTTTATTGTCCTGGCAGGTGCTCTTACCTAGCATGCACTATGGACTTAGAAAGAATGCAGCATTTTCAACATATAGTTTCAGAAGTCACATATATGAGTCATTTTTTTAATTCAGCACATGGCAAAAACCACGTATTCTGCATCAGTAGAAGGGTTACATGTTGTGTTTCAAGGTAATATACTGTAAATGCCTCAGTTTGTGCAGAAAATGGCACATTCTTTTTAAGTGTTCACACTGTTAAAGATCAAGTGTGTAACCTTCAGGTATGAGAACTTTTAGTCACCTTTTTCTCTGTTTCTGTCTCCCAGCTGCGTTTGCAGGTCTGCTGTACCTGCGGGAGCTCGACCTGTCGAACAACAGCCTCCATTACTTCCAGTATGGCGTGCTGGAGGACCTCTACTTCATACGGAAGCTCTCACTGGGCAACAACCCCTGGATCTGCGACTACAACATCCATTACCTGATCTACTGGCTCAAGCACCACCCCGGCGTCTACTACACTGGTCTGATCTGCTCTGAGCCCCAGGAGTTCAGGGGCTGGCCCGTCGAGGAGTACGTCAAGACCTACAACGGGGAATGTCCCAAGGATAAACAAACGGGACAGACGGATATGGGACAGGGGGTACAGGGAGGGTCAGAAAATGAGGCACAGGAAGTGGTGGGGGAGACGGGTGAGGAGACGGGCGGGCGTCTGCCCAGGCCCCTGAAAGAAAAGAAGCCCAACAGGTTTGAGATCATCAGGTTGAGTTAAAACGGACGTGGATCAGCGGACTGGTACGATTTTTATGGACGGGACTTTCAGAAGTCACACGCGAGGTGACGCGAGGTGAAGTTGAACTGGAGGCCTGTCGAAGAATGGATTAGTTGACCCGTTTATTAAAGGTAGACTCAGTGATTAGATATCGACAATTGAAAAAACTCCTTAAAGTTATGAATGTTAATAATCTAGTTCTTAAGAGGAAAGATGATATTTTTTGTAATCCACTTTTTATGTCTTGGCTGGATCACGGCGTCATTCATCTTTTCCTAAAAGATCTCTGTCAAGATTCATCTCCAGTTTGCCTGGGTTTTAATGCCATATTGCTCAGTCTACCTTTACAAACAACAGAAGTGATTTTGGAGATGAAAAGTTGTTTTTTTTGTTTGTTTGTTTTTTTCATTCTTGCAGAACATTCCCAATTCAGTCTGTATCAGATCAAATAACCCTTAGTTTCCCCTCAGATCCCTCACTTTGTATTTTCCCATGCAATGAACTGCAGGTGCTTTTCTTCTTTTGCATTAAGTTTGACTCTGACTCTGATTTCAGGTTATACAAATAGTTTTTGGCCTTTTTTAATTATTTAGTATATGTGTTGCCAACCCATTTTCTGGAAATAAAATTGGGTGCATTTTTTTCTGAAAGCTTGTTTAAGTTGTAATGATTATGATGGACAAACTGTGGATGGAGGACAGATATAAATTCACTAACCTAACTTGTTTACCCACAGGGCCACCAGTTATTCACCATGAAATACTGAGTGGCTTTCTTCAACTGACTCCCACACGCAAATAAGACATTTTTTTTTACATTGTTTTACACATTTTTTACTTTAACATGCTGGCATCCACCTCATGAAGCCAACCATCCACTTTGGGTCCCAGTTGTTTTTATTTCTTTAATGGTTTATTGTAGTTTTAGTAGAGTTCTATAACATTTTGGGCAAAATATCCTTTTTTCTGACTTACCCAGACTGAGACAAGATGTTGAAAACCATTTTCACCTCTCTCTGTCAAGTGGTTCAAGGTTCAAGTATTGAAGTACGATAGGCTGTAACCTATTGAGCCTGAATCTAAACTTGAATAAAACCAGCTTAATTCATATCCTGCTGCCAATAGATCGCTCCAGTCATGACAAGGTTTTATAGGGCCAACCCTGAAGTTTCTTAAGCCATGGGTTCTCTCTGCAAATTTGCAATGGATTTTTGTCACAAAAAATTAAAGACGGTGAGCTCTGTCACAAAAAGACCTGATATTTGCACAATGGGTGTTCAACACAATGATCTCCACCCACAAATACACAAATACACTTTTTCTTTGAACCACTCATGCAATGATTGTAGGCAGAAAGCTAATGTTAGGCTCAAAATACAACATTTAGTTGTGTTCTGACCACTGTAGCAGCTCTTTTCGCTCATGTAGCTCGCTGTCTCTGCTATATCCAGCCATGGTGGACATGGCGTGGAGTGTAACAGTGAAGTCAGAAGATTCACCACCATTGAACACGAGATACAACTACACAGCAAAACGCACTGAGGGGCAGAGCAAAAATGTGAGTTAATGTTGTTTGACATAATGACGTAATTATTCTGACAGCTGTTGTCTGTCCACTTATTTCTATAAGCCAAAGCTAACGTTTGAGTTGCCAACAAGTGTAATGTATGTCGTAGAAAAAAAATTCTCTTAGGGCTTATTTTAATCACAGACCTTAATGTCTGCATGAATCAAAAATCCTATGGGGAAAAAAATAAGTACTGGAAATCTGGCCAAGGAAACCATGGCCCAAAAATACAAACTAACTTCAGATTTTTCAGACTACAGGCTGTAACAATCTATGAAGCTGAGAAACAACAGCTGTTGCAATTATATGCACTTTTCCTGCAATTAATTAGGGAACTCAACAAATACACTGGGCAAATGCTCAGCCACAGTTAAGATGATTCGTTCTTCAGTATAGTCTCTTATTGTAAATGCGTCAGTGTTCCTGCAAGGCTCCAACTGGATGTCCCAACACAATGAAATAAATTAACGTTTCAACATGAGTGTGAGGCTTCAGCTAGAGAGGAGCCAGTTGCGTTCCTGTTCTGGTTGAGGTGTGTAAATTAGCTCTGCCCTCTTGGAATTGGGGATAAAATTCATTCTATTAACCATAATTATACTCTATGTTAACAGTCAATTGCTTTAGCTTGGCTGTACTGTTTATAAGAGGTGGGTTTATTTGGCATAGTTCAGCCTTTACGGGGATTAGTCCTGTTTCCTGCCTACATGGTTGGATGTAAACTCAGTTAATTGTTTCTTAGCGCAGTCCCAGATGTAGGAGAGGATATTCTTCATGTAGCAGTGGTTTGTCATGCGGGTTCACGTAAGGACTGAAACACCAAACCTAGGCAAAAAACTAGGAACACCTGCTCTCCCAGTGAAAACACATACATCATAAAAAAATATGACTGGATATTGCAGTGAAGCCGTAAATCATTGTTTTAAGTTATCATGGGGCTCACTGCCTGAGCCAGTAGGCATTTGACCTACAGTTTAAGTGTGCAGTTGAGTTGCAACACACTGCCCCCTGGTGTTCACAACAGAGTAGTGCACAGAATAAAGGACTGCATCATTGGTGACAAGTGGGGCAACACCTTCTAAAATGATTTAACCAGTTAACAGTACCTTCACAGCCTATTGCTCTGTCATTTAACATGCAAGACACTATTAGATGACCATCTTCAGGAAATATAAACTAAGGTTATTTTCCTTGTATATGGCATATTTTAGCATTCATACAGAAATAATTGTGAGAAACTCAAAGGTGGTATTTCTGGCATTACTGTTTGCCACTCTCTAACCAGGAAAGTCATTCATTTTTACCAGCCATTAGATTCTGCTTCAAATAGTAAGACACACCATTTTGTTTTTTCTCATGTTACGGAAAACACATTAACCACAACACACAAAACCACATAAACCAGTATAAAAATAAGAGTGAAATTCTCTTATATTATGGGTTATGATGGCTAAAAGAGTTGTACCAAACTCCTGAGGCATTTCCAAGATCTATTCTTTTGAGAATTGAGTGGCATTCACCATTCTTTACCACATCATAACAAGGTGAGGGACCCTCCCTTTTGAAACTGCATGACCCGCCGGTAAGTGAAGTCAACCAGTCAGGACTAGAGGACGAAGTGGACCTCCAGTGTATCCAGCATATCGTAGTAGTGGTGTACCCTGCTTTGATATCAAGGATTCAAGCAGTCAGTGCTGAGTAGAACAGAAACACTGGAAAATAATTAAAAAAAAATAAAAAATTCTGATGTGCTGTATCAAGGCTAATTCATTACCACAGCGGCCTGGGATCAAATCCGGCCCGGGCACTTTGCTGCAGGTCATCCCTTCTCCCTCTCCCCTGCCTGTCCTGTCACTCTCTACTGCCATGATTAAATAAAGCAGAAACAGAAATGCCAAAAAAACAACAAAAAAACTACTAAAAAAACCCTTTGCAACAGGTAGTAATTGTGGAAAAAGGAAAGAATGCATCCTCTTTAATTCACAGTGTTTGGTTTGTGCTCACTGTCACAGCAGCAGCAGCAGCTCAGGTGAGCACAGTCCATCATAGAGGCACCACAAGAAGCCATTTGGGTGTCATAATCTGACCCTTACATGCTATAGTGGTGACTTTTGTTTTGGGAGGCTCTAAGACAGCATTTAATCAACATGAGACGGAAAAACTCTTCTAAAATGAGATGGCAGTCCCTGAATGTCTTGTAATGTAGGGATGGATCAGAAACATGGCTGGTAAAGGCTCATGTTTTTGAAGTTGATAATGCAAAACCTCAAAGATGGATTAGTTTAATTAAAGAGTAACATTTGTTCTCACATACTTGGGCTGAGCAAGATTTGGTGCATCAAAACAATTAAGTTAGTGTCACATAAGATAACAAGTACAGTACATTGATTGTCAGCACTCTCCAGCGAGTTCCTAAACTTCCTGAATGACAACTCCTCTTATTTGGCATCTAAGCAGGATATAAACCTTCAACTGGGATGTTCAAAAGCTCATGCCAGTGATCATAAAAGGGACAACAAGAAATCAGTTTCAGTATCAGTTTGTGTGGCCTCACTGGCTACATTCCACATTCTTCAAATGTTCAGCGAGAAGAAAGATGCCTTTGCTCTTCTCCATCCCTCTCTTTTCAAGTGTTTTCTATGCAACTTCTTTTGTGTATTCCCCATACAACCATTCCTCTTCTTTCATGTTTAATGTGTCTGTTTTTGTATCCATCCATCATCAGCCACATCCATCATGCCTCTTGCATCAACAACATGACTTCTTCTCTGGTGCAGTGTAGGCAGCAGCAGCCCCGTTAATTGGCCGAGAGTCGGTCTGGAGGAGGACGTGTGGCGACCTGCTGCTCTCTAGCTCCCCCTGCTGGACAGCAAGGCCATTGCGAGACAGCAGCTCCCTTGCCATCATCATGAAGGCGTCCTCTATATTCTGGCTCTCCTGGACAGAGAGAGAGGAAGAGAAAGTGTGAGAGAGAGAGACAGATGAGAACACAGAGACAGATTTTTTTTTCCTGCTAAACTCTTTTTTTTTCCTGCTAAACTCTCCCGTGCCTACATGTGTTTGCAGTGTGTGTGTACCTTTATACCTTAGCAGAAGTTTCCAGAGCAGCTAGAATCCCTTTCTCCTTGGCCAGACGACAGGCTTCCTGAAAACGAACCTGGCGCTCCGAC